>LGRX02021716.1:0-24132 GCA_001247695.2 Cymbomonas tetramitiformis
TACGGTGGGGGCAATGCATGCAACAAGTTGCATGCAAAAACGCAGGTATTTTGTTTTTGCTGAAGTTATGGCTGTTTCGTTTCAGTTTGAAAGTTGATAACTTGAATACTTTTAGGATGGGAAAGTGGCGGCATCCACAAGATGGAGCCATCCAAGTATGACTAAAGATTGGTACGCGAGTCTCAGTCTGTCACTCTGACTGATGTGAGAATGACCTTGAGATTTGTGTGTGTGTGTCAGTTTGAGGTTTGTCATCCTGGGTACCAAGAGATGAGAACGTTACTGATGCGAAAAAGAACCGTCGTTAGATTGAAAATTGTAGGGCTCTATATGTATTTATGCACTTTCATAGCGTTCGTATCTTTCGGCTACGTTTTGCCATCGCGTATCACAGTTGTTGTCCAATGAGGCAACATATGCAATGACCAGGCAAACCTATTGAGGTAGCAACTTTGGTGCTACCTGTTACATAGCAAGAATCTTAAATTCATTCGCTGCAGCATACCTTGCACAAAATTTCAAAAATATCCCGCTCCAACTGTCAGAATATATGAGAATAAGCAGTCTGTCAAGAGCATGAAGTCGAGAAGTTTTTAGCAAAGTGTAAACGTTCATGGCGAATTTGTCAATTCAGCTAGATAACTGAATAACATTGCATGGGGTTTACTGTACATTGGTTAGCTATATGTACCCTACTGATGATTCCATGTTTACAGAAGGCGGGGAGGTCAACTCAATCGACATTGCTTTCAGAAGTTCACAAGCACCAAAAAGTATCCAAGTTTGGTTGCTTTTATCATATGGAATATTTACAGTGGCTTATACACACCACAATATAAAACAATAGGCTGGTGCACTCTAAGTTGCGATTGCTGCACTACTCAACTACAAAATAAACTATACAACCCAGCATAATCTGCTAAAGCCAACACTTCCTCGCTACTAAGAAGCTTAGCACCCCGTTTTCTATTTATTATTCAGGGACATACTGATTCGCATCAATCTGCTGGCTCTTCGGAACCTCGTCTTCGCCTTACTTTCACCTCCACTATTTCCACTATCCTCCATTAGGTCGAGGCATGCCTTCTGCGCGTTCTCAAGTTCACTTAGGGCCTCATTAAGCTTATCCTTGCACTTCTTGAGTGCATCCTCATCCGGTTTGATGCGGGCTGCCACCTCCTCCAGCTTCTTCGCCTTCTCCTCCCCTTCAAGCGATTCGGCCTCCGCAGTCATTGGCTCTGTTTCCTTCCTCTTGTCTACAAGTTTCTTTTCCATTTGTGCGACCTGAAAAAACCCAAGATGCGTCGGTTACCTTGCCGACACAAGATCCACACAACTCGAGGTTGCCGCCGAGAAAACAATCAAGAAGCGAGCTGACAATCACGCGGTCTCCAAAAAGCTCGGGCTCACCTCTGCACGAAGCTTCGCCACAGCCTGCACTTGTGCCTCCTTATGCGCTTCTTTCGCACGAAGGTCCTTCGATATCTGCTTTTGTCTGTCACCTTGCTGCTGCACTTTTGCGAAGGCACCTTTGCCTGTGACAGCCAACTCAAGTGTGCTTAGCCGAGTGCATAGATGCCGCAAGGAAGCAGCAGCAAGCCAAGCGCTGCCCGTTGCGAAGAACGGCCACTCTCGTGTCATTCCAGGCAAGAAACTTGAAGGAAGAAAGGAAGCACTGTATCCAGAAGAACTGCCACAGTGAACAGTCGGAACAGTCCCGTAGGCGCGAGGGGAACTTACCCTTGGGAGGCGGTGGAAGGCTTCCCATTTTCTTGAGATCCATGTATTCAAGTATGATGGCTTTGATATCGTCCTTTTCAGTGACCTCGGAGTTGGAACGGTTTTCGACATCACCAAGGGCTGGATCAGCGCCCATTTCGAGCATTTTTTTAACCACAGCGAAATGCCCTTGCCAGCACGCTGCGAATAAAGGGGTGCAAGAAGCCACCCCAGCCCCTGCCTCCGCCCAGCCTTGGCGATTGTCCATCTGGTCAGGATCTCCCCCTGACTTCAAGCAAACCTCTGCGCACTCCGGGTTGCCACCGCGGCAGGCGGCCCATAGGGCTGTGCGTCCGTGCTCGTCCACCTGCGGCAGCCACTCGTTTCAAACTTGTCCTTGGGACGTATCATAAGACAGCTAAGCGCAACGTATGCTTCGGATGAGGGGGCGCTGGGTATGCATATCGAAGACACACGATAATGACGCGCGAACGACGTAATTTCACGGCGGAGTCCATTCACGCACCAAGGTTTGAGAGAGTGTGGTTACCTTGCTGACATCCGCCCTGTTGCCAAGGAGAACTTGAGCGACCTTTGGGTGACCCCTCCAGCAGGCTGCGATGAGCGGGGTCTTGCCACCAAAGTTTGGTTTATCCACTGATGCGCCATTCTTTAAGAGGAACTCGCAGCACTCGGCGTACCCATACCAAGCCGCAGAAATAAGCGGGGTTTCGCCGTCCATGGTGACCTCGTCAGGTTCCCAAACGTTTCCTAGAACGTTATCGCTTATTGTTTGCAGAACTTCGAGGTGACCGTTCAAGGCAGCCGCATACGCTGCGCTTTCACCGTTTTCATCTACGCTACTAGGATCCGCGTCAGCAGCCAGCAGTTTTGCGCAAATTGCTGCGTGCCCTTGAAGGGCTGCAGCCTGAAGAGACGAGCGTTTGTGTTGGTTAACCGTATTAACGTTGGCATTTCGTGCTATGAGAGCATCCACAACATCAGTGAGGCCCTCACTGCAGGCCACCCAAAGAGGCGAGCAGCCAACAGCGTCAGTTACTTCCACATCAGTGCCAGCGAACGCTATCATGGCTAGTGCAGCCTCGACGTGGCCTTGTGACAAGGCGACAACAAGCGGCGTGGTGCCGCTGCGAGTTTCCAAAACGTTTGCGTCGGCGCCTCCTTCCAACAAAGCGGGAACAACTTCATGATTTCCGAGCTCGCAGGCCAACCAAAGGCAAGTATAACCGAGAGGGTTCACTGAATCTGGATTGCCTCCCGCTGCAAGGAGCATCCTAACGCCCTCGGCATTCCCAGCCTTCGCAGCCGCATACATGGGCTGCTTTCCATTTTTCATTTCGAGTAAGGGATTAGCACCCTTCTTGAGAGCAGCTTCAATTACGTCGGGGCCGCAACGAGCGCACACGGCATAAAACGGAGTTTTGCCCTTGTCATCAAAGGCGTTCAAATCTTTGAATAAAGACAAAGATTCGACCCCCTCCAGTTTCTTGTAAGGATCGTCGTCAGCCATACTTGCTTGCAAAATCGGTACAGCTTGGACGATGCGGATATATATATATATATATACAGCGATTAGAAGCTTTCTTCAAAGAAATATGGTTTCTTTTTCGGAGCTTCGTTCCGTAGGTGAACGTTTCAATTTTGGAGTCAGACCCGAACGGCTGCCTGATGACTTGCAGCGCGCGGGATTA
The DNA here is from genome assembly GCA_001247695.2 of Cymbomonas tetramitiformis. NCBI lineage: Eukaryota > Viridiplantae > Chlorophyta > Pyramimonadophyceae > Pyramimonadales > Pyramimonadaceae > Cymbomonas > Cymbomonas tetramitiformis. The sequence goes on from LGRX02021716.1 coordinate 3,432, forward strand.
GGCACGTATCATCATCGATGGAATAATTTAAAATATCAATACATAATCTGCGTCATCAGATCACACATCAGCATCATTGCATTTCAGCAGGACCTTGTCTTCCGTCATCCAATATCTGTATCTTTTGGATCATACAAAATCTAGTAACGCGTCAGCAAATCGAAACGTGTACAAGAAGAAAAAATCAAATAGCCAGCACCAGCCTCCTATTGGATTCAGGATACGACGCGACGGTACGACGCGACGGCAGCGGCACCAGGTACGACGGTCCGAGGGAATGACGGCATAAGTATATGTATATAGATAGTTATTTATGTATATATACGATATATCGTATAACTATAGTATATATACATTAATATATACTATATACATACTATATAAATACTATATACATACCTTATCTAGAGCTCTATACGAATCTCAATCCTGAATCTAGGATTCTTTGAGGGCCATCGTTACAGTTTAGAGTTTTTGGGGATCGCTCCGCGAGCAGCGTTGTTCTTCTAGGCCTGCATGAAGTCCTATCCTGCGTCAGGGTCCCCCCCCACCGATTTTCAGAGACAGATCCTTGCAAGCTCGTCAAATACATGCTTAAGCCATACTGATACTTAAGGACTCTCCCCAAAAGTGGTCAATTATTCCTTAAGTACTGTATGACAACGTGATTTCTCAGTGAAAATCCGACCGTATAGTGGTATCATGATTCTTAAGTATGGGAGGAAAGCCGCGGTTGACCCGCACTTGAAAATTTTGACCAATATCCCCCCTCCCCCCTCCAACTATGGTGTGATACGAAAGTGACCCCGACGCGGGATAGGACTTCACATGCGGCCTATATCTCTTGAACGTTTACGACTTTTCCCGTTATGGGGGGGAACCTTTTTCAGATCAATCAACGGTCTAGATTTCACTCCTCTTCGCCGAATATTGGCATTGCGGTACATATATGTAAAAGGTGCGCCTTAGTCACGGGGGACTATATATCCAGTACTGCCCCCAGTATGACATTCCTCGATGCATGTGACAGATGACTGCACTATTCGGCTCGAGACTGCGAGTCACAGCGATAGAGACCGCGAGCCACGTGTTAGTGCTACTAGCGAGACACTTCGTTACGCCTGAGAGACACTTTACGTCTGTCGATTAGCCGTACTCGTACAGCCGTGCATAGCTCACGTAGCATAAGCTACTTAGACTCTCGTACTCTCATATGTTATATCTTTTACAGCCACATATCTCACGGTTTCAGCCTCATATTTTTGCTTACGTCGATAGTTATAAAACAACGATATACAGAATAATATTCTACCCTGTATGTGTTTCAAACTATCTATTAGGTTATGTTTTACCTATTCATAGGTTCATAGGGATTCCCATTAATGCCAAAAAATCGAAATACTCCCACAGGAAACCCATAAAACAGAGGGGGAAAGCATATGAAAGGCATACCGAGTTGGAAAAGAAACTAATGTCCGGAGGTATGCTGAAAATCGAAGAGGGAGAGGAAGGGCCCAACATATGGTCCGAATGGCTTCCACCCAAGACCCCTGCATATCTCGAATATAGCAACAGAACCGAAGCAAACCGATATCTAGGGGTCTGGTTTGCGCTGGATGGCGGATGGGAACACCAAAAGCAGATATTTATGGACAAACTCACCCAAAGCTTGCTGTCAGTCCAAACACAAACACTAAACCTGAACCAGCTTCGCTACATAATCAATGCGGTTGTTGTACCGAGAATGGCATATCCTTTGAAAGTTACATCGATCATCTGTACGGAAACAAACAATGTAGCAAAAGAAATTGATGGCACAATAGCAAACTTCGTCCTGAGATATTTAAACTGTCCTATAGACACAAACCACCGATTGGTTTGGACACCGGCCGCACTAGGAGGACTGGGGATTGACAGCGTAACAGACATTGCCCATGCAACATGCATCTCGGAAACCTTAATCACATTATGCAATACAACAGAATACGAGTATTGGAGTGACCAGATCATACTGACAGAAGTGGGTCGATAACCTGACAGAAAGGGAGAACTGAGGGTATATATATAAGGTATATATATGCACGATATGCCACAGAAAACACAGTGCCGGGTGCTCGGAAACGGAATAGCATAAACTGGTAAGACATACAGACGGACTGTCTAACTAGAGAAGGCTATGAAGTGACGGAGACACGGTCACGTGTGACACATGCCACACACAGTGAGGGGTGAAGCAAGGAGAAGCAGGCCCCCATACAGTGGGGGGGAAATCGGCTTCCCCGTGACATACATGGATTACACGGCACACCAAATGCACACCTGTACAGAGACAACAACAGCACATGGAGCAGAATGGCAAGTTATGTCATGGAAAGAGAAGCAAGGGAGCTCAAAATCCAGGGCTCACCCTTATCCCACCACCTTCCTTTCAAAAAAGCCACAGACAAAAGTGGGAATTGGTTCAAAAGAGTGAGCTACATGCTGTCAAAGTATGGCTACTCTATAGATACAAAGCATTCCACTCTTCAGGATTACGAGGAGCTACAAACCTTCCTTTACTCACTCATCACTCCCGAAATCGGTGTATGAGAAGATAAGTATGCTAGTGGCAACCCGGAATCTCAGATACATGGGTTCCTTTCTTCAGCCATGTGGAGGGCTTATGCTTAGTTGGGAAGAACTACGGGCAAAGCATAGCCTACAAGGAACAGAACCCCCATCATGGTTTTCAGCCCTTCAGACGGAAGTTATTTGTGATGAGTCCGAAGCAGAGCTAAGGAAGGTTAAAACTAAATACAGAGACACACCGCAAGCCCCGGAGGAGGGCATGATGTGCTGGAAAGGGACAGGAATGGGCCAGGAAGGGATAGAGCTAGTCAAAGTTCAGAGATATGACACCGGGTTAGGTACTTTACAATTGGAACAATACACCAAGGATCAAGAAGGGAGATACAGACCAGACAAAGCAGGACTGGAGACTTTACCAGTCAATGAATATCAGATATTGCAGGACGGGACAACATTGATGCCGGTGGACCAAACCATTTTGAGAATGAATGCCAACAACACAGCAAGGATCAATATAGGAGAAGGCTCGGGAACCGAGATATACCTAGATAATGTTGAAAATAGACTCAAAGACCTGTTCAAAGTAAGGTGCAATAATTCATGTGCAGCGGATAATAGTGACTTTAGCTGCCCGAGTGCATCAGAAGATGAGGAATAGGGCACACATGAAAGTGCAGATCTCAGGGTTCCCTTTGATTTTGCAAGTGACGGTTCGCTCTACAAAAGCTCATCTTTTGCAAGCTGCGGAGCAGCATACATGCGATTTGAGGAGGGAGACCCAACACCAACCATGAGCAAACATAACATACCAAGGGAGACGCCTATTACTTCATCTACAGCAGGAATCATAGATAACATCCATAAACCTAGCTCTACCACTACACTACAGAAATTTTGGGTCTCAGAAAGCTACTCCAAGATCGGAAGCATGAAATATTGAACACCTTGGTTCCCCTTACCCATGTAATAGACTCCATGGCAACTATCAATGTTGTAAACCGTGATCCTGGAACTTTAAATGTACGGGACCTTATGCAAGAGCCAAACAGAAGGGATTCGATAGCCATTAGATTGGTCTTGGAAGAATTAGGATTTTACAATACAACAGGACAAGCGAAACTCCTGATCAAATGGATCAGAGGGCACAATAGCGACAGGCTCCATGACAAAGTAGATAGAACGGCCAAAAGAGCGGCATTCAGATACAGCGGAAGACAGCTAGGATTCGATGAAGACGGAGACTTAGATTTTCCTCTCCTTTTTCATGAACAATCCATAACAGGAGGCGCCAGGAACCACATTAGGAGGCTCCAAAAATTGAACCATCACAAAAAATGGAAAGACATGAATGGACAAGGAAGGGCACTCAGACTACTGGAGGAGAATCATGTGAAACCAACCAAGGATGTATAAAAAATTGCCTCTAAGTATTTCACGGCCTACAGGTGCCGAGAACTCACAGGCCTACAAGCATTCCCTCATAGAACACACAGGATGGGGATGGGAGGAAGCCCGACCTGCCATAAATGCGGCACAACAGCACAGTGCACCTATAAACATATCCATCTGAACTGCCCAGGAGAAGGAAATGAACTACACCAGCTAAGGGAAAACCAACAAGAGGAAATAAAAAAGATTATCAAACAAGCCACTGTAGGAGACCCAAGAATGATAATAGAAGGCCGAGAAACACAAGGGGTGGCACCATTAGAGCCTCCGAAATCTTCCTCTTAGCAGAAATAGACAAAGACCTAACAGCCTCCAGACCGCTTGCTGCTCTTCCAGAGGCTAGTATGTACAGACTATCAAATACCAGGAAAGGTACCGTAGCAGTAGCCGCTGCACCCATTGGCATAAACAACAATGGGTATCACAACTTCCAAGACCTTCAGTACATAAAAAAGAAAGAATTCTGGAAGTTAGTTGAGTGGCATAGGCTAACAACTGATACACCCCAGACATCGATAAGTAATTACACACAACGGGCCAATGATATCCACTCAGCACTTATAGCATGTAATACTGAGTCGGGTGACCCGAAGAATTGTTATGCAATAAGGAGAGACTTATTAGACATCATCATAGATGAGAGAGGCCTAGGAAAGGACGGATGTGAGCTTTTCTGTAACCCTGTAAACTCACACCCCGGAATCAAATCAAGGAGGTGCATTCCCACGGCAGCTTTGAGCAATGAAAGAGGCGTTGGGACCCTTTTGCCACAAAGGGAAAGTAGGATGGGACGGACTCGCAAGAGATGCATATATCAACAGTGTCACCGGAAAAGGGAAAAAGGTCTATGGAAACCCACCTTTTGATGGTGGGGTCCTAAAGGAAGCATCTGCGGTTATGCAGACATTGTCCCGTGGACTAGAGGCGGCCAAGACTTCGGAGGGATTCGAGGGAATCTGGATTCTGCCATTATCTCCAAAGAACCTCAAAAAGTGGACAGAGAAAGGCTTTAAATTAATCTTCAAATACCCAAGGGGGACCATACCCTTCATCCCACATGACTGCTGGTCAGGTAACGAGGACCCTACACAATGCCAGGGGAGGGGTGTTACAAAGATAAGTACTCAGATGTGGTCATAATGTCCATAGATAGTGAGAGCATGGGATGCCCTGTCAGTAAGAAACTTGATAATGAAAAACTGCAATACAAGCTGCTTCAATGGTTCATAAATGTAGTCCCGCATAAAAAGATCACCCCCAAATTGCTCAAAGAAACGGGCCTGCATCCGGATATGATTGAGCAAGCCCTTACGTAGTGAGAGAGACTGTCTGCTGCCACCCCGATTATGCCCGTGGGTTGGGGGCAGGAATAATGTGGAGCAACAAAGCCAATACCCTGGAGCACACTTGGACGGTGAGCACAGGAATGCAGGAGGAACCCCCTTCCTTAATGCGGTGGAGTGGCCGGAGGAACTCGCCCTCATGGGATATTTACCAGAAGGCTTCGGCAAGGTGCTCAAAGGGATCGGTGTCCCACACCGTGGGGTAAAGACACTTTTGAAAAAACTGTCCAGGATGTGTAGGCGTCATGCAAGGGAAAGATGCATACTACATGAAACGGGAGTCCTGCCTGAGAGTGGCACCATAGATGAAGCACCCAGCATTCAGGAACTCTGCACGAAGAATAGAAAAGAATCCGAGGTTGTAAAGGTCGCAAGGGAAGTGCTAGGCAGCTATGTGAACCCCCACCCTCCCCCCAGCCCCCAAGGGGCTGGGGCCCCGTAGGGCCCCGGCCCTGCGGGGGCACCACCAGCCCAGGGGCCGGAGCACCCCTGGGTTTTTCACTTCGTCACCACCGCCGCCCACTCCGCCTCCATCTCCATCGTGCATCAGCTCCACGACTTGCTGATGTTTTTTCCGACGTTGGTGGCAGACACGTTCACATTAGTGCCTTGTCACCCATGCTTCCATGCTTTGTGGAATGCTTCCTGCCTTTGCAGACTGTCATGTATGAGGGGAACAGACTCGAGTAGATCGTTCCGAAGGCGTTGCCTTACTCATCGACGTAAATGTTTTATATATATATATATATATACATATATTTTACCACAACGCACCACTGCTATTTCTGATCTCACGCCCGATTTCAAATTAGCCGCCAAACGCGTGTTGAACTGGCAGTCAGCGAAATTATTTGATGATTGCCTTTTGCGGTTGAACTGACACTCCGCAGGTCGGGCCGGCGGTAATTTTACATTACTTTTACCTTTTATGATTGGGAATTCTTTTACGATTGCCCTCTCGGCCTTTCATTTAACTTCAATGTTAAAACACGTCCGTTAATTATCGCATCGCTCTGCCAAAATTTGAGGGACGCCTTAGATTTTAGGCAAAATTACGAGCATTTGCCGCGGAAGCGCTGGCAAATTTTTGAAAATTAAGAAAACTTAACAAAAATCTTCATCTACAACCCTACGAGAACGACAAGCGCAACATCGTCACCTTCACCAACTCCAACGGACTGGAAGGACTACCATGTCGTCGTTCACACCTACAACAACACCGGGATCCCAACCACCAACCGAAGAGCGTAACCCACAAGCTCAACGACGTTTATTTACTTCACGTCAACCTCTTGCGACATCTCCAACACTCGAAGAAGTTTCCATCACGACCAACGCCCTTCTCCAAGATGTGCATGCGCTCACCGCCACCGTCGCTGAGCTCACCACCACCCTCGCCTCACTTGGATCAGCATTTCAACGCTCATCTGCTCAGACCGACGACATCTACGAGAATTATGTCACGAAGGAGGAACTCAACGACATCAACCAACTCAACGAGACTGTCATCAACGACCTCGTCAAAGTACGCGACGAGTGCAACGACGCCACCTTACTGGCTCGCACTCTGGCGAGTAGAACTACTTCATCTTCGACGCCATCTTCAGTCGTTATTACTTCCGACAAGATGTTTGACACCACGAAGGAATTGGAAACTATTCCTGAAGTAACGTCATTGCAACATCGAGATGGCCACGCACTTCCTCCAACCAAGATCAAGCACATCATGGACGACAACACGAGCGCCTACAACACGCGCTCCACTACCCCTGACGTCACTCCACTTCTGAAGCAGTTGAAGACCGCCTACTACGCCCTCACCGATATTCACGAGCGTCAACAACAACGAGATCTTCAATTGAACTTTCTCACCACGGGCGGCGACATTGTCTTCAAGCGGTTCTGTGACGCCCTGACCCGTGTCCTCACCGCCACTCGACCTGGCCACGCCCCAGCACTACTTAATCTTCAACGCCGACTGAATGACGAAGCCTACGACGGTGTCTCCAATGGTCTTCTGGCTCAGCTTCTCCTTGCGGCTACTTGTGGCAACGCACAAATTGTGTTGTCACAAATTGTGCAGAGCTCCCCGCAGGCTCAAGTGGACGGGAGACTGCTGTTACTGCACGTACACTGCCGTCTGATTACCTACCCCCCCCTCCCTGGACAACTCCTTCCTCACCAAGGCCAAAGCCCTACGGATCTCTGAGTCCGAGGACCCCGCCGTGAAGCTCAACACCTTCACCACCCTCATCGGCAACCACAGGCAGCTCCACCCCGCCTTCTCTGGACAGCAGGAGCAGGAGGTCCTCATTGAGATCTTGCGGGCCTCCCAGGACTCGGCTGAGCACCTATTTTCCATCCCCCTGTACTTCGAGGTCATCCGTGCCTACGACGAGGAGAACCGCTTGACCTCCTCTGGCTACCCCGGTGGTCTTCAGAAGTTCATTGAGGCCATCGAGAAGGTATGGTACACCCAGGGCTCTGCCCACTATTCCCAGCTCCCTGGCTCTTCATCCCGCCCCCGAGTTGCCTCCATGACGGGGGAAGTCCGTGAGGGAGGGCGCGGCTCGGCTGACAAGGCCAAGCAGAAGCTAGGAGAGGCACCCCAACGGGAAGGGTGGCAAGGGGGGCAAGGGGGTCAAGGGCACGCACCCTCGGACTACCACACCACCCCCATCCAGGGGGGATTAGTATCGGGCCACCGTTTGGGCCCCGGCCGTCCACGATTTGGGCCGTCCACATGTGGACGGCCCAAATCGTGGACGGCCGGGGGCCCAAACATTCTTAACATTCTAACATTTCACAAATCAGGGCTCCCATACTTAAGCCCATACTTAAGGAGTGTAACGCGTCGGCCCGCGTCGACGCCTGCGTTTCCCCATACTTAAGAAAATTTAAATTTTTTTTATACTTAAGGAATATACACTGGCTCCCCCCTCCCCCCCTAACCAGGGACTCAGGGGGTATAACCCAGTCGCATGCGAGTGTCAAACGTGCGTCAGAGAGACGAACCCAACGACAGAGCTTGACAACCGTATACGATTGTCACACGTGAGTCTGGGTGTCGGACCTAGTGCACCTGCTTGACAATCGTATACGATTGTCAAGCAGGTGAGTCTTGGTGTCAGGTGTGCTGCACATAGACATATCGGGGCGTCTAAGGTTCAGGGTTTTAGGATATATGTTGGATATATATATTGGAGGAGTTGTAACCGGAGGTCATTTCATCACACCTGCGTTCGTCACATAGAACCACAACCCGCCCCTTAGACTACCTCACCATTATGCCCAGTATTGGAATATTGCAGTATTGGATATGGCCTTTCGATGCTTTTACGTTTCGCGACTGCCAGTTACAACAAGCCCAATGGGTTCCTGAAGACCGTTTAATTCTCCGCTTGTGGCGGCGAGCGCGGCAACAAGCTGAAGAAGACTGGGAGGACTTCGGGCAACATGCAGTTAATCTCAGGACCTATCACTGGTGGAGTTTTTGGCCGATGTACGTCCACGGCCGTAGATCCAGCGAAAGGTTCGGGGTGAGGCATCTCGTGTACTGGTATGAGGGCGGGTGGATCTACCACCGATACTCAGATTTGGAGTGGCGGGGCTGGCGAAATAGACACCGCTACAGCGAAACTACGCACTGTGCCCTGACAGAGATGGAAAGCGATCTGCTGCAGGAAGATGAAAGGAGATGCGAAGGTTGCGGGCGTATGTTCAGAATCTGCACCCTAACGCGCATAATTGATGCTAGCGCGTGCAATGAGGAGACATATGCTTGGTAGCTAACACTTATGTCACGTGTTAGTACTGAAATAAACCGTATACTTACATGTAGGAAAAACAATAACTTTCACGCCGTGCATACCAAAACTACCCTCTGCACACTTCTGACAATCGTACACGACTGTCAACACCGTGTTGAAAGGAAATCTCTCGAAGTTTACTGCTATATAAGTAATGTTACATGTCTTTTATTCATTTATTTTCGCAGTAAAATACTAGCATCATGAATACTCCTGAGTTCATGGAAGACGCACTTGTTGAGCTTGAACGTATGTATATCGAATACGAAAAATGCAGTGTGTGCCATTCCTGGAATTGGTTCTTATATCGCGAGGAAGTGTTCATCGATCCTGCGCTGATTCCTACACATGACCCCTCTGAGGCTAAATGGAGGTTTATCCGCGAGACTCGGGAAACATGGTATTTTCAACTGTTGGATGCGCATCGGTATCCTGCCACTACTGCGCAATATACGTACACTCCCACGCAAGCCAACCCTGGCGCACTTACCCCAAAAACAATGGCGGTTCCCACAGATTTCATTCCGGAGTTGATTAACCAGGGCACAGGCTTTGACCAGGAACCTGATGACGACGGAAAGTGGTGCAATTGCCGTTAGGAAAAAAATACCTTGCTCCCATGCCTATTTAAGACGTGTTGTAGCGAGTTTTAATCATTTATTTTCGCGTTCAAGAACTTCCTGAGAAATGGCGCTGACCCGGCAGGTTGAGCGAGTCTTGCTTTGGTTAGATGGTTTTGACGAGGATGAAGATATGATAAATCATGTGAACATTTTCGGTCATACACCTTGCGTAAACTGTAATGCGGAAAACGTATACGCGCATTGCGAAAGGCCTATCATTCAGGGAAATTGGGACTTGGACGCAATCTCTGCAGGATACCGTTATGTACGCCGAACTCGGTTTTTCCTATTCTTTACCTTGATGCATCTCGAACGATTTCCCTCCAGGAACCCTTGGACGGGGAGGTGGGTAACGCCTAGAAATCTGAAAATACCTGTGGACAAGATAAATGCTTTATTGTTACCGGAGCAGCGCGGCGAGAGTATAGAGCAATATTTAGGAGCTTGCAACTGTGCGGCGGATATGACTGACGAGGACTTGGACTTTGGCTTCTAAGAACATGCTAATTGTACCAATGATTTTAAGAAAATAATTGTTAATTGTGCTACCCTGAAATGTATGTTTCGTGGGTGTCCTCGGTTCTAGGGTCGGAGCCCGCCAGTGTCCAATGTACTAGCATTCATGCAGATTTACACGCTAGGTACAGGGTCGGGGTGCTCGAGCAACGCTGCCGCGAGAGCGGCTGGCATCTCGAAACAAGCATCTGGCTGCTCAGCCTCCATAACCGGAGTAGCCGAAATAGCATCCATGCCTAAAGCATCCGCGACATCATTCAAATCCATTTCGTGGTCATCAGGCACATTGGCCTTTTGTTTTTCTATCAGCGCTATGTCACCTGCGAGCACCTCGGAATACCGTGCTCTGGCCATGTTCAACACCTCTGCATCCATGTCGATCGAAAGGACATGCCTTTGCTCCATATACCCCGCCATGGAGGCTGGAGCCGTTCCGCATGGAAATTCCATAACACAAGCATCCATGTTGCTGTACAAGCGCATCAGCTCACGGTAAAGACGGATTGGCTTCTGAACGCTGCGAATATTTTGTCCATCTTCTTTCTTCAGGTACTCCTTAGGTGGCAGCGGTACCTCCTGTTTATAAACAAACAACACACTCGAGTCTGAGTGTCGGACCTAGTGCACCTGCTTGACAATCGTATACGATTGTCACTTGCGAGTCTGCGTGTCTGAGCTAGTGCATCTACTTGACAATTTTGTTTGGCGGAGTTGCATTCATGACAAGATATGAATGCATACAAGGATTCTTACCATGCTGTTCGTGAACGCGTTCGAAAACTTTCCGACCGTTGTTCGCAGCGGGGCCCACTTCGGTAGCTTATTACTCTTTGAGGGATCTTCCACCAAGTGCAGCAACACATACGGTTGCAAAACGCTGACCGGACCAGCCGCATTATTACCTATGCGTCCTCCGCCTCGATTCCAGTATTGAACCGTCTGGTGGCATGTCCATTGCAGCGGCCATCCTTTGGTCGAAGCGCAGAAGGCATCGATGATTGCTTGCTGCCTCGATATCGCGAAGGTTTTTCCATTAATGGTCACATTACTGCGGGTGGTCGAGTCCGGTAAGAATAGAATCACAATGCCACCATAATCCATAGCCGACATGCAAATACCACCCATGTATGAGTAGAAGTCTGTTGAATAGGTATCCCATACCTCCGAAAACAGCCCAAAAGGACCATCCACAAAGATCAGATCCACTCCATAGCGAGCGTGTTGCAATGTTTTTTCATTGCGCCAACTGACCATGACTTGATTGCTGCGTGGACCCTTATTCCTTTCGGCGCGAGATTCGTTAACCTGTGGAACATTGCTTTCATCAGTCTGCTTTGAAATACATACGCAGGAAATACTTAATACATTGCAATGTAGATATATGAACAGTTCTAACCTTCATTCCGAATTCCAGCAATCCCTCAGTCAGAAGCTTCGCCAGCAACTCGCGATGGCACTTGTTGAAGTCCACCGGCTGCTGGACTCCCTCGGCAGCATGCAGCTCCTTGTGTTGGATTTTCAGCTCCATGAATTCAATCACCGCGCTCTTCGGCTCCCAATCATGATCGAAAATCTCCGTTTTAACCAGAGCATCCGGCATCCCGCCCTCCCGGCGTGACGCTTTCACACGGAGTTCCAGCCATTCCCAAACGGCCTGTAATACGCATCAGAATCAGTCTTCGAACTCAGAGACAGAGCAGACTCTAAGTCAAGCTAACGCCAGAGCTTGACAATCGTATACGATTGTCACACTTCTTTTACCAACATTTACCAACTGACCGATCATCCCCATGGCATGATCATCACAAGTGTATAACGGGGTCACCTTCGCACTGAACGCGGCGATCTCGTCATTGATATCTGGCATTTCTTTCGCTTCCATCATCCGCGACGCTGCCAGTACTGCAGGGGCCAGATTAATCTGAGACCCAGCTCCTGCTTGAATCGCCCATAGCAAATGCAGGCAGTTTTCCTCAAACCCCCTTTTCGTATGGGTGATGCCCAACGTCTGCAGAAACCATGCGGGATCGTATACGGGTGCCTCAGTGTAGGCAGGGCCATAAAGCTTCGGAATCGTGAACGTAGCCCCAAAGCGACCGCCATTTCGAATCTCGATGTAGTCATCCGGCAAGGTGTGAATGTAGCACAAGATCATACGCGTGGCTGCATAGCAAACATCACTGTCATTAGGACTTGTAATCCTGCAACTTAAAAAAAAAACTTGTGAGGACTAACTCACCAGCGCAATCCACAAGAGTCTTGTAGGTATGCATGGTATCCTGCGATGGCTTATTCACACTCTTGTCCATAGCCCTTCCTTCCTTGGAATCAACGCGCTTCCATCGTTTTGCTTTAATCATGCTCTTCATGACCTCATCGAAGCGTGCAGTGTAGAATTTGTTGGAAGATTGGATTAACATCCACACCAGAAGCTTGGTTTCCAAATCAGGCTCTCCGTGGACGTTCTGAATAAAAAAATGGTGATGATTTTGCACGTACGTCATATGCTGCGAATCACGGTACGTTACCCCATTAAAGTCATAGGGTCCCCAAGGGGTGTCAACGTTTAGTTTGAGTATAGTCTCCTGCGTATCCTCATCATCATCATAGACGTCCCTGATAGCCTCTGCGTGTTTATACCAATCTGGGTATTTAGTCCAACCCATCAGCGAGGCAAACTTGGCCTTGGCAGATTCGATGACATCCTTGATGAAACCAAGACGATGACAATACGAGCTGAACTCAGTGCCAGTCAAAAACTTGCCCTTGCAACTGATCCCATATTTCTGGTAGAACTCCTTCCGTTTGTCCACATCGGCCATTAATGCTCCTTCCTTCGCCACTTTCAGAACAAAGAAAAAATATCGTACATCAAACCCTAAGGCTGATAGCGAGGTGCTTATAGCCTCTAGGGTAAGAACAGGCTGCAGTTCTTTCGGATAGTTCTTCAACTCGAGAGCTTCCTTCCGCCATTCGTCTCCCAGTTTTGGATCCAGTAACCGCAAAATCTGCAAGCAAGACACGTTGGACACATGTAAGGGGGGCGACACGCTTGTCACACGTGGGTGAGAACTGAAGCTTGCGCCAAAGCTTGACAATCGTATACGATTGTCACGCGTGAGTCAGGGGCGAAGCTAGCGCCAAAGCTTGACAATCGTATACGATTGTCACGCGTGGGTGAGAACTGAAGCTTGCGCCAAAGCTTGACAATCGTATACGATTGTCACGCGTGAGTCAGGGGCGAAGCTAGCGCCAAAGCTTGACAATCGTATACGATTGTCACGCGTGGGTGAGAACTGAAGCTTGACAATCGTATACGAGTGTCAAACGTGGGTGAGGACACATGAGAGAGCGCGGAAGTTTCATACCTTTTGCGCATCCCGCTCGCGCGATTGGAGGAGGGCAACTTTTGCCGATTGATCCCGAAGTTTGGAAATCTCGTTCGAGTAGGCCGCCGCGGTCGTATCCCTCAGATTATTCCGATACCAAGCGTTACTCTTGGCACTAGCTTGCCTTACCGGGAATTGTGTAAAATGCGCCAGTTGGTCTTCCGAGGCGTCGGCAATATTCAACAGCAAAATCCATTTATCGTGTTCGTGAGAGTCAACAAGACTTTCTGTTTGGTCGGTGTTCGTCAGTGTCCCGATAAGGCTCTGCGCAAACCGAAACTTGTAAAAAATTCATTCATGTACATACGGTATTTTATTGAAACAATGAAACAAACGATATCATACAAGGATCGCTTACCAAAACACAAAGAGGTGTTTCTTTCTTCAGAATTGTAATCGTTGTGGCCAACCCCTCCAGAGAGGACCTATTACTGGTCCCGGTACCGCTCCAGAATGCTTTACGTTTCCTTGCGTCCAGGACAAGGTCAAGCCAGGCGTCATAGCGATGCTGGCCATCCACCACGACAAGCTGCATTCGCATGAACTTGTTTTTCACCCACCTCTTGTAGTCGTCAGGATCATTATCGAATAGGTTGAGATAGTCGGTCTCCAGATTGTGCACCATGGTGTTGAAATTGCTTACTTCCTCAGGAGCCTCCGCATCCGCCGCTGCAAGCAACCGAAATGAACTTAGGTCTGACAATCGTATACGATTGTCAAGCTTTGTAGGAAAGTCCCGAACCCTTGCATAATACTAGTGCTGACAAGCAATGCCTCACCGGGATAAAACTTGGACATGAGCATTTGCCTATACTCTTCGTCCGTGTAATAGTGTCCAGTCCACCACACGATGACATGTGATTTGTCCACCTCCCATCGCTCCATGATGACCTTCTTCTGCTTCTCTATTCCCTCTTGTGAAGTCGCGCGGGTAAACGAAAGTCGGTTTGAGTCGCCCTGAACATCAGCAGGATGTACCAGCAAGCCAAGAGGGGCAACTACTGGAAGCTTTTTGTCTTCTCGAGTAATAAGCTGGGGACGAAAAGTCCATTCTGAGATCACTTTTTTGATATTCAGCGGTCCTGGGAATATGTAGTCTTGCCTGTTGTCGTCATCAGTGGTCCCAGATATCGCTGCCTTACCCTTCGGGTCACGAGCACGCTTTGGCGGTGGTGCACTCCCCGAGGTCTCGGGTGCAGGAGCTGACGCTGCCTCTGGCCCTGCCTCTGGCGGTGCATCTGCATCAGCTTTTCTCTTACCTAGCAATCTTTTAAGAGTGACAGCAGCTTTAGGTGCGTCCCGATTCTTCAGTAATGCAACAGCTGTATCAACTATCTCCTTATTATCTCCACCTTCCACAACGGCCCGAATTCCACTCTCGAGGTCTTTCTTCTCCTTCTTATTAGTTGTAGCGGCATACTCGAGCATTAGCGCAACGACTTGCTCAGCTGGTTGCTGAGCTGGTTGCTGAGCTGGTTTCGGTTTACCAACTGTAATAGTCAGCTTTGGCGATTTAGCTGTAGGTTGAGGATCACTTGCGACTGGAGTGGCATCTTCACTTGCGACTGGAGTGGCAGCTCCTGCGGTACCTGGAGCAACACCAGCGGCGGGTAACTCATTTGAACTCTGAGAGGCCTGTGCACCTCCGGAGGCCATACGCTGTAAATCTCTCATTGAGCCTCCGATTTTCTTTCGAGCGGTTTGTTTTGTACGAGCCATGCAATAATGAAATCAATGACACCCCGACATGCATTTATAGGGCTGCAGGTACGCACCTCCCTCACGCCCGGCAGCCACAGCCTGTGCCTTAGCAGTGGGCTTTCTGACTCTTGATAACCTCCCTGTAGACATCTGTAAAATTATGAATTATTTTAATATTTTCCTGGTATATATAGATAAAGAAAATCTATAAATATATCTACTACAATACTCACGTGTGACAATCGTATACGATTGTCAAGCTTCGACCGTACGGTTAATCATATTCGAATGTGCACGAGTAGTGACAAACTCTTCGCGAATATCCAGGCAGGGTTATACGACATGCAAAAGGATACACGATCTCGGCACTAAGTCTCTCTCACGTGTGACAATGGTATACGATTGTCAAGCTGAAACCGTACGGTTAATCATATTCGAATGTGGACGAGGGTGCTAACACATGCAATGGTATACAAAATGTTTTGAATAACGTATATGAAAATGCATACACTGTAAAATATATAAGATGCCATCACAGATTTACGTTTGTATTCTAGCTAAGCAACTAGAGATCGAAGTTGTCCGGAATTCCAGGATAATACGACAGTATTTTGCGCACTTCTGAGGATAGCAGCGATGGCTCGTGAAGGTATCCCACACTTGTAATGATCGGAATTTCGAATATCTCGGAGTACAGCCAAAGGAAATGCTTGCATGGAGCAGGTCGGGTCCTCGCCATTTCTCGAAAACACGGACACGAACAACGGTATTCTCGTCCAAACTCCAAGAGGTATTCACGGCCATCGGAATCAGGGTGAGAAACTCGGAAGTTATAGACGGTTGCACCACCAGGAACACATTTCCGGATTTGAGTCAGTGCAAGGTTATCGGTCTTAACCATGCTGTGGAGCGCGGTATAGAAATTCGCTATCTTCTTCGTCAAGAAACCCTTGCCACTCGCTTTCACCTTAACACCGTTGCGAAGTCTCTCCTCCACGTCCATCTCCGAATTCTCCGATCTCACCAGATGTCCTCGAGCCTCTCCTGGGGTCACATCCTCATGGGCAACGCAAACACCAAGAGAACAGAGACGAGTCTCCTCACTTTCCAGGATCTTTGTGTCCGGTGCAACAAGAAGTTTGGGTACACGGTTCGCCCCCCCCTCGGGCAGTCCAGGCATCGAAACGTGACAACAATACCATGGGTTTTGAACACATTTCCACGAGCAGAATATAATCCTCCGGATCGGGGGAGTGGTCCTCACTTCGCGAACTTGACCCTTTTGAAGAGTTAAGTTTTTTGCTGGAAAATAATAGGTCAAGCTTCCGGTGTACCCAATAGTCAGCTGCCCTTTCGCGATTGGGATGTCGTGACGAGAACCATTAGACTTCCGTCCATAGCATTTACCGTTAGTGCCTGCCCGCGTGACGTGAAGCAGGGAAGGTTGGAAGTCCCCACCAGCTTCCGGGTAAACGCGAACTGAAGCACGCTCCGGACGTGCCGCCGAGGTAGGTCTTGCCGCCGAGGTAGGTGGTGCCGCCGAGGTAGGTCTTGCCGCCGAGGTAGGTCTTGCCGCCGAGGTAGGTGGTGCCGCCGAGGTAGGTCTTACCCCAGAGGTAGGTCTTGCCGCCGAGGTAGGTGGTGCCGCCGAGGTAGGTCTTGCCGCCGAGGTAGGTCTTGCCGCAGAGGCAGGTCTTGCCGCAGAGGCAGGTGGCACCGCCGAGGCAGTGCGCGTCTTCTTGGAGGCGACGCCTTCCGAAGGAAGTTCCGCAGGGCGTTTGCGCGAAACCCCCCCATGGTTTACCTTATCTGGACGGTGGGTGTCCGTTGCAGGGATGCCCCTCTGTGGAAGCCATCCTGTCGCGCCAGCACGAACTGTTTGCATTAATTCGCGACCATCTGCAAACTCTGCCTGAGTAAGAACGCCTTTAACCCACTTATCCTCCAATGAACGAATACGACCTTGCACGCACAACAAGTGCTTTGTTGAGTTCTGTCGGTTCATCGCCAGGCAAATTTGTCGAATCTGCATAAGGCTATCGAATTCCACCGACTCCAACAAGGTGGAGTAGTATGCCCCCCACGATCTCCACTTCGCGTGCATGCTTTCCGCAAGGCACACAAGCGGTCGTTGGATTTCGGCGGTCATGTCTTCGGTTTGATCCTTGAATTGCGACAGAATGTGCTGCGCGTGCCGTATTTGGAAAACGAAGTATGCATTCAATTTTGGCTGATTCGACCTGCCACAGTTCTCAGCATACCAGGCGAAGATGGCTGTTTCACAGGACACCTTGGCCTCGGGAGTAGAGTAAATCCATCGCTGTAACAGGTCTTTGTGCACGGCATGGAGATCTGATGGAATAAGAGATTCGATCTTATGTAAGTTCTGCCCCCAATGGAACGTGCACTCCAGATTGTTACGGTCATCTTGGTCTGGCCAAACTTTCTTGATTGCTGCCCAGTTAGCACCTGTGCCCCAAATATTAATCAGTTATTGAAAACCAAGTATATCATGCGTAGGTTTACACGTTGCCGACAATCGTATACGATTGTCAGAACGTTATAATGTGCAAACTCCCACATAGAAAACTATGATTATTGACTTGCCCTGTATTTCATGCGTAGGTTACACTGTGATGACAACCGTATACGATTGTCAACGGTTCCGACAATCGTATACGACTGTCAGAACCGTGTAACTTACAAACTCTCCCATTGAACATTATGATCTGTAACTTACCAGCTGCATCTCCCATGAAGCCATAGAATAATACCTCCTCACGCGGATGTTCGGCTGCTACCGTCTTCTTCACCAATGTCCAAAACAATACCTGTGTTTCGGTACAGTCTTTGGGTACGTTCATGGTGGCAATAGTGAGCAGGGCGTTGGCCTCTATGGAGAACACGTGCGCCCCCATCGTCACCCAATCCCCAGAAACCTTGCGATGTACGAAATCCAAGTGGACGTACGCTGAGCGGAGGTAGTGGTCGCTACTTTTCGGGTGCATGCGACGCACGAGATCCACACCTCCATCCACTCCGACACTGGACATAACGAACGTGTGAGCAAAACTGTCGATGTTCCCCTCGTCCGCGAAAGATTGCAGTAGCCCCTTACCGTGCTGAGCAGCCCATTGGGAAACGGCTTTCATGCCCTCATCCTGTCGACGACCTCGCACGAAATTCTGGTCCACTGCCTTATCAATCACGTTCATTTGCCTCGCGATCTCTGGTAGCTGGCTAGGGTCAAAAGAAGAGTCTTTTGGAAAGACGGTTTCCGAGAGTAAAGTCCTTTTCACCTGGCACACGTTTCGAACTCCACCGGTGTTAAGAACCTCCTCAGCCCTAGTCTTAGCTGCTTTTAGCTCACCCACGCTGGGATTGTCGGTGGACAACACGGAATGGTTGTGTCCATTGGAGGGAGTAGAAAGCACGAGGATGTTCAAATCGGAGTCTTCTTGGAAGCTTACTTCAAATGGACAATTGCCGGAATGAGTAGGCGCAGCGTTGCAAAGGGCGCACGCCAGATTGCGGTTCTTAAAGGTACCGGTGAATTGGAAACGGTTACGTTCACCCGTTGTACGATATAGGACACATGCATCGTTCTCACATGATAAAGCCCCACCACATCGCGTAGTTCTAGTAATACGGCCTCTGATACGCCTTTTGTTCCCAGAACGCATCCAGGTCTGCGGATCGTATTTTAAGAAATCTCGCCAAGGAGAGAAATGTCCAGCACGTGGCTTATAAACTACCCCCGGAAGTAGAGGCACTGGCAGTTCGTCGACAACCTCTTCACGTATACCTGGCGCTACGTCTTGGGTCAAATCAACGTGCTGAGAAAAATCTATCGGAATAGCTGGTCCGGTATAGGCAGTATTTTCCGATTTGACCTTATGCTTGAGCTTTGGTTCTTGTACAGCGCTAGAAGATTTCGTAGATTCATACGAGTCCTTAGGAGGTGGAGGCGATTCGGTTAAGTCACAAACTAAATATTCTTGCTTTACTTCAGGGCGAGGCGTCTTAGGAGGCGGAGAAGCTGATGCTTGGGAAGATTCGTGTGTGGCAGTGTCGACATTCGCACAACCGGTTTTCACGTCACTAGATCCGGGGGTTGAACTGACACCACCGATCACAAGTACGTCAGCTCCGTCAGGGAACACGGTACCGAGTTCGACAGGTTGCACGTCTTCTGCGCTGCGCAGGTGAAGAAGCATCGGGGTGTCGGTAAGGGTTGGAAACAAGGCCTGTAGTAACGGAAGAGATATTGGCACGGTATGCGGGACATCCAAAGCATGATTACCGTATCGCAGGGAAGCCGGCATGGTTTCCTAAGGTACCATGAAAAATGAATT
This sequence comes from Cymbomonas tetramitiformis, assembly GCA_001247695.2. Classification (NCBI taxonomy): domain Eukaryota; kingdom Viridiplantae; phylum Chlorophyta; class Pyramimonadophyceae; order Pyramimonadales; family Pyramimonadaceae; genus Cymbomonas; species Cymbomonas tetramitiformis. The sequence goes on from LGRX02021716.1 coordinate 23,185, forward strand.
ATTTTATGAAAATAATACCCTATATAGACATGGTGCCAGTGTTAAAGTTTAAGAAATAAAAAGCATTCACAATATTGGTATGGGGGACAGAGCCTGACAATCGTATACGATTGTCAGAACCGTAGGCGTCGTGCGGAGGATGCACTCCGAGTGCAGACTGTATATAGACACGGGTGCCAGTGTAAATGTTTAAGAAATAAAAAGCATTCACAATATTGGTATGGGGGACAGAGCTTGACAATCGTATACGATTGTGAGAACCGTAGGCGTCGTGCGGAGGACGCACTCCGAGTGCTGACTGATGCGCCGACCAGCACTCCGAGAATACCCCAAAAACATTAATATATTCCTTAAGTAAAAAATTTAAATTTTCTTAAGTATGGGGAACCGCAGGCGTCGACGCGGGCCGACGCGTTACACGCCTTAAGTATGGGCTTAAGTATGGTAGCCCTAATTTGCGAAATGTTAGAATGTTAAGAATGTTTTGGCCCCCGGCCGTCCACAATTTGGGCCGTCCACATGTGGACGGCCCAAATCGTGGACGGCCGCCCGAGGGCCGGGGCCCAAACAGTGGCCCAATACCTACACCCCCATCCAGGCCCCGCTCACCACTACGTGGCGGCACCAGATCTGACTTCCTCGAGCACGAGAAGGCCCTCTACAAGGCCGCCAAGCTCAAGCACACCGGCTCCACCAACAAGGACTCCACTCCCTCTAGCACCTGGCAAGGCCTGAAGTTCGCCCCCTCCGACCCCAATGACAAGTCCATCGGCCACCCCTGCCGCTCCTGCAAGTTCAAGCACGGCAAGACCGTCACCCACTCCCTCGGCAGGTTCGGCTGTCCCTGCACACTGGCTGAGAAGGCCGACATGTGGGTGAAAGCCGGCCCCCCTCCATCTGTGAACCATGTCTCCGCCCCCCATCCCTCCACACCCGCACCCCCTGCCA
>LGRX02021717.1:0-12233 GCA_001247695.2 Cymbomonas tetramitiformis
TGACATGCCAGCTCCTTGCCAATGGAACCCATCATCATCGTAATGTGGGGCTTCAAAGTTGGAGGTAGGGAATATCTGCAAGAAATTTCCGCGATCATGAACATCCCCCCAATCGACTTCGAGCAGATCACGTAATTCATGGAAATAGTGAGCCAAAGTTACACGCATCCAAACATCACCAAACATGCCCGAAAACGTCAAAACGTTTTCGTCCAACGCCCACAAGAAACGTTCTTCGACCCATGCCTGCACAAAGTATTCCTCACGCAATTGACGCAATTCCCGAATGTAAGGAAGAATAATCCAAAACAGGACGTAATGGGTATCCGCCATTCTTGATAATGCAAAGATGAAGCGGTGTGTCTTCTAGGGGGGAAATGGAAAATGATCCTCCTAAAGGCATCAAGCGATTTTAATATTGCCAAGGAGGGCATGGGCCTCTTAAGGTGAAATAGGATGAAACAAAAAAATCACAGGGTTACTTCCTGACTCACGTTTGACAATCGTATACGATTGTCAAGCTCTGGCGTTAGGTTCGTCTCGCTGACGCACGTTTGACACTCGCATACGACTGGGTCATACCCCCTGAGTCCCTGGTTAGGGGGGAAGGGGGGAGTCGGCGTATGACGATGACAGGGTGTCATGTGTCATCGGTCATCGCGCGTCATTGTTAAGTATGGGAAAATATGCATAAAATGTGGTTTTTAGAAGCGTTACAGACCTGTTGCGTGTGCTTTGGCATGGCGCACTCCGAATCGGTCGATTTGGTCGCGATGGGCAGAAGGGCGGCTGGGCGGTCAAGGGCTACGCCCGCCCGGCCGCCCGCCCCACCTTTCCGTCCAATAGAACTCGCTACCGTCCCATCGCGTGGGGAACACGAGTATCTCCCTGCATATTCTGATTTCGCGGTAGTCCATATTTACAGGGGGTGCATTTTCGAAAAGCGTGCTCGAAATCGTCAAAAAGTGCCCCATAATTTATGAGCAGGACTATAGGATCATGCAAATTGAAATTCGATATAATTGTAAATTCCAAGTATAAACGATTTGTTATGATTTGTTGAATTAGATGCCTAAAAAAGGCTTTGATGACACTAGACTACTGTAGAGACTTACTCTGGCTGAGACCAGAGCCTCCGGAAAGCGATTTTTCACACTTAAGATCGATTTCTGTAATAGTCTGGAGGACCTCTGCTCCTTATGATTTGGAACCTGGCCAAATTGCTTACTTAATCAGCAGCAGCAAAGCGCGAATCCCAACGGGCACAGACGAACTTCCGATCTCACGATCGCCATGTCGCAAACGCGTGCATATGATGGGACAAATACTGATAGTCCCGAGTGACCTCAATGCTCGCATATATATGTCTGGCATATTCTCAACGTACACATAAGTCTGTAATAATCCAGGCATGTTCCAGCATAACACACAATTGTAGAGCTACAAAACTTTTGAAATTCTGATATTCTAGAAACGCGTGCCAGGCTCTCACATACAAGCCCAAATTTCTAACATTGTAAAAAGATAAAAACAGCAGTATAATATATTCATCAAAAGATTAACAAAATCACCAAAAGTACGAATTATTGTACAAAACTGTGAGCAGAACTATCTTAGCAATCTAGCACTTGGCACGCGAACAGCCACCTAGCACTTGCGAAGGCAAAACAATAATGACTCCACTAGTCCTGACCTGCGGTCAGAGCCTACTTATTCTCAAGTCAATGTCACATCTGTAAAAACTTGTAACAGGCTTCCGCCCTGAAATCTTCATCTACCAATAGGATGTCACTATTCTATGCCAGCTTTAATGATGTTACCACTCCCCATCTTCTGACTGACACGTCAGTGACAGTATTGTAGCTGGCATATCTTCTTATCACTTCACAGTCATCCTACAATGACCATATCTTCTTAACCAAGCCTGCCACCCTCAAGCAGTTGTAACGCGCAAGGTCTGTCATACTCGTCATGACTGTCACGCCTGTCACCAGCTGGACAACCCCGGCTTCGGTACCACGAGAAGCCGGCGTTTGTTACAGCTGTCGCAAACGCGTGCATATGATGGGACAAATACTGATAGTCCCGAGTGACCTCAATGCTCGCATATATATGTCTGGCATATTCTTAACGTACACATAAGTCTGTAATAATCCAGGCATGTTCCAGCATAACACACAATCGTAGAGCTACAAAACTTTTGAAATTCTGATATTCTAGAAACGCGTGCCAGGCTCTCACGTACAAGCCCAAATTTCTAACATCCCCCATCTGTAGCTGCTGCCTGCAGTAGCACAGACCTAAATATGGGCTTGTTCAACATACTGAGTCGTGTCACCATCTGCCACGAACTTGCCCAAACTGAAGGTGAACATACCAATACCATCGCCTTCACCACCTTGTAACATTCTGGCTCTCACCAGAGGATTCTTAAATACCAAGACCCACATACACCTGCGGCCAAGAGGTCCATGCTCCAAGTGTCCAATCACGTGTAAGCGTCCAGCTGTCGCAAACGTGTGCACATGATGGTACAAATACTGTCGGATTCGAGCAATCTTAACACTCGCGGATAACCATAAGTTCGTCATTAACATTCACTGGTGTCGGTAACTGTCCAAGCAATCTTAACATAGTACAAGATCGTAGAGCTGACCGGGAGTCCCGGTGCAGGCCCCTATGACAGACTCCTAGGCCAACACTGGACTCGCAGACTGATCTATAGGTTCGTGTTGTGACACACGCTGTGTCACAGGTCGGCTAGACTCCGAAACCGTCCGAGACCGTTCCGGGTATATCTAGCTTAGGGTTTATTTATCAAGGCAGTTTTATCCACACAGTTCGGGAGTTTCTGATATCTGGTGAACTAGGATATTCCAGTACCGGATGACCCACCCACTTTTTCGACAACACAGCGAGCGTTTCGTGATGGAACGAAAGAGAAGAAAATGTATGTGCAGGAAGTGTGAGGGGGAGAAGGAGGAGGGACACTGGAAGATGTGTCCCAAAAACCCAAAGCGGCTTACAGAACGTGAGTTGAATGATGCTCTAGAATCTTTCCGCGTCTAAAGACGCCTTTGAAGAACACGTTCCGTGTATGTAATAATATGAAATAAATGACCTGGTTCACCTTGCTTCTACGTTGTTTTGATGCGCGGTGTGCTTGCAACCGAGACGTGTGTTGGTTCGCGCAGAAGTCTTTGCCTAAAATGTACCAGTGTGAAAGTCGCGAAACGTATCAGCAACGTCCGAACAGTTCTAATAACATATGCTATGTTTATGTTCGAATTCTATTTGCTATGCATTATCTACTCACGTTCAGTATGCTGCAGTTGACACTGTTTTGAAGACGTTCTGAGAAATGTTTGCGGTAAACCTAATTGCCTTTATGTAGGAATGTTTGGCCTCTCATTTTTCAGAATCTCACATTTGAATCGTGAATCTGTGCGCGTTCGATGAAACAATATGATATCGCTACTGTTCGATTAACCCCTAAACCGTTTCCTGGGTCATATATGACCCAAGGGTACTTAAAATCGATTTACGAAGCCGTCTGAAATCCAAAAATGCTTTTGAAAACAGTTTTGAAAAGCTCTCTCTTATGCGCATCCAGCTGCGCGCCCGGTGTTCCTCAAAACTGTCGCATGATTCCAGGATTTAACGATGAAGAGTGTGAAAGCCTTTTGACACAACACACGGTTATGGTTTGCGCATACAAATACTTATATTTAACCCTATTTAGGTCATGTTACATATTCAACACATAGCTAGGCGTTATGCAAAATATGCTAGGGTCATCATTAGGGTTTACACGGGACAATGGATTCGCATTCAGCGCCGCAATGCGCGAGATATACATCCATCTGCGGCATCGCATCTTCATTCGATCTTCGACTTTGAACAATGCAGTACGCTGCGCCTTTGCAATACGATTCCAGTGATATGCCCAAATCGCGAATCGGCCTTCGTATGCGGCAGCTATAGGGAAAACAATGACTTCAACCAAAAGCAAAAATAGTTATGACGGTTTAGGGGTTAAATTTATGTCGGGCCAGAATATTCTAAAACGATTCGATTTATATCGGGCTAAATTGTCAAAATCGGTCAGGCCGATGAGACGCTGCACATAGTAGCAACAAGATTACGCTGTAGGATCTCACGGAGCGTCAACCCTCAACCGCCATCGCTCGACTCGTCTGAACACATCTGATCTCTCATCGGATGAGCACTCGACTCGTGACTGTCTGAACACTCGACTGACGATCGGATGACCGTCACCGTCGCGTGTGTGAACAGTTGAACAGTCGACTACTTGCGCTTCGCCTTCGCGTTCGGTCGGGTGCTTCTTCTCTGTGACAGTATCGTGTATAGGCGGGTGTACCCTTATTACAACTGTACCCTTATTACCACAATTCCGTGGGCGATACCTTGTGGCGATATATAGCCCAAACCCAGTTAACCCAAGTTGAATTTTGAGTAAATTTGGAAGCCCGAACGCCCCATATATCGGTCGATGCTCTGATTCGCCTTTTCTGGAGCGAAAACGGTCGAAACAGTGTTGTAAATAGCTGGTGAAACCCCCCCGCATATCTGAAACCAATAGCAAACGCCGATTTAAGTTCGCAAGAGCATAAAAATTAGTTTTTATAGACGTATGCGCGAACATTTTGCCACGTGGGTTGAACCCCATCGCGGTACAGCGCTTGAACTGGGTGGCGCAAGATCACCATTTTTCCCCCGTATAATAAGGGTACAGTTGGTAATAAGGGTACAGTCTCGACCTGTCGTTGTCATGTGACCTTCGTATATGTCTCGTATAATCGCCTACGTATATGAATAGGGATCCCATATGAATATCTACTGTAGAGGATAGTCTCCGCCGTGACATGACACAATACAGTAAGTATACTTTTAAAAACCTTGGCTCTTCCGACCACGTTACAGTGTCGTCCGTTTCGGTTGGTTCGTCTGTATCAGCGCGTATCTGCGCATCTGAATTTTGTACCGCAGCCGCCGTTAAGGTAATTCTATTTCCTACACATGCCTTACATTGCCTTGCTTCGTGCGTGCGTACGTACCGTGCGGCGATAGTGCCAACCTACCGACCGGCATGGGGGGGAAGAAGGGAGATACGGACATGCGGTATGCCGAAGCTGTAGACTATTGCATTGCGCATGAGTGTCTAGGCTTCCAAGCGATCAACCTGCCAAAGTTCAAGGGTCTCGAGCCGCGTTTACTCAGTAGGAAGGTGCAAAAGAAATTGGCCGAACAAGGTGCATCCAACTTGGTGGCGTCTCGCGATGACATCGACGAAGGAAGAAGAGAATGCGATCGTTGAATGGCTCGTAGCGTGCAACAAGGTTGGGGAGGGGAAGAAACGCGACGAACTTGGCGAGAAAATCTGCGAGATTCTCAAGTGTAGGAAGAAGGTGTATCAGGTGTCTCGAGGGAGCGGAAGGCGAAGCCTTTGTCAACAGCAACACAGACTTGCATCAAGAATGGCAAGCCGGGAAGCTCACCGCCGAAATCTGGTATTTTCCGATTTTCGCCCGTTCGTTTTGATGGGGCGGCTTGCGCCCGTCTGGGGGGCCATGTGGCGACATGGTAGGTGGTTGTAGGGCTTTGTACACGTCAAACTACATCTAAATGGTAAATTTTGCCTATGGTATCGCACCGTGGCCGCCCGCGCGGCACACCTTAGGTGCGTGCCGCCGGCGCGTGCACGGCAGATAGCACCGCCCGCGCCCCGCATGTATGGGCGGGCAAGCAAGGGGTGCCCATGACGCAATATCGGTCAAATTAGTCCCATGGGGTCCCGATGGGTCCAAAACATCCTTATATATGATCTTTCCAACCGACTATGGGGTCATCTTTCATGGATTTCTATTTTGTAATAAGGGTACACGTACCCTATCGCAGTGAGTGCTCATGTGATGTGTAGAGCCCCCAAAGCGCCGCAGATATGGTATATGAGCAAAATGGGAGCTTTTTGACATCCAAAATACTCAAAATTTCCATGGCCCATGATACCGAATCGCGCGTGTCGCTCCCCGACACCGCATCCTCAAAACAGTGGTAATCTATATTATTAAGTCGCCTAATATGCTCTTTTTGAGCCTTCCGATTCAGAAATGCCGATCTGCCGCATCGTGTCGGCTGTCCTACTGCAGACGTCGGCTGTCCTACTCCAGATTTTGCGAGGAGCTCACAGACGCTGCTCATCTGACCAATCATATTCACAGTACTTCATTAAATTCGTAACTTTTTCATACCCGATCTTCCATTCAGGTCAGGTATTGGTTCGAAAAATTCGAGCCAATGATGTTTTAGATTCCCACCAAAAATCAGGTTATCGTCCGATTGAATCTTAGATGGTTACGGGCGTCAGATCCGGATATTTCCTGGACTCTCATCGTTAATTTTTCCTATTATCCATGAAGCAGGTTCATGGAACCTAATCCTGAATCGAGAATGCCGCGGACCCGCGTATGTAGACGGTATGAGTGTTTGACCGAGCACCCGTTCCAAATACGTTCCGCGCCTGCCAACGTTACATTCATTATTCACCAGGAGCGCCCACCCTGCACTACTACACTGCACGCAGACCTGAACTGCCTGCAACTCCAGCTTTATACTTTTCACTATTTTTCACTTTTCACTATTTTGCATTGTTTATGTGTAAACTGAAAGCGCGGTTTGTGGGCGTGTCGGAGATTGTGCAGGTTGCCCGTGAGATTCAAAGCTCCAATTTACGGTACGTTGGTTCCTAGCTCTCTGTTTTCCCGTTTCTCCTTTGCTGTTTGTACGGCTGCTTCACAAGTGGTCCCGACCGTATTTGTGAGCAATGAATGTTCTTTTAATTTTGCACGTTTTCTGCGGCAATTTCCGCGACTGACTCGATTTTGCAAATATGGTGTATGCCGAAACAGTTCACCGCAGTGCGCCCGCCCATACAGCCCCACTCTTTGTTGGTTTGTGCCTACTTACTTTGTGCCTGTTTTTTCCACTGACCTGGGTGTAAAAGTTTGTTATTGTATTTGAATTGCGTGCTAACCCTTTCGTCAGGTTTCGCTTTCGTTGCGGGTAGGTGGCGCGTGGCAGTTCACCTCTGCGACCAACCATCCTCTACCGCCATGGTTTCCTTCGAGCCCTTGAGCTCCTTGAGCTCCCTTCGTTTTTCTCATCACAGTTTTTTATATTTGGCACGCATAGTCAACTTGAAATATTTCACGCGACTTTTTTATGTTGTTTTCAATAGTCGTGTAATATAGCATGCATGGTGTCCGGGATGTAAGCTGAATACATCCCGGATTGGGTTCGAGTCCCAACATGCCAACTGTATCGTAATGAATATGTCAGTGGTCGTTTTCTGAGATGTGACGAAGTATAGATGTTGTCGCAACCACGGGAGCATGGGGATCACTACACTAAACATAGTGTCAAGACATTCTTGAAAACGTGCATACCCGCGCGAACTCACCCTCCCGAGCGCTCATTATATCCCCCATGGTTCAAGAGAATTGCTTACTTGATCCGAAGAATGTTGGTACCCGTGGGTTACTAACAGTCCAGGGAATAAGATGCGAACCATATGCGTTCTCAATATCACGCAGATAGTTCATATCCATCAAGTCAAATAAGGGCTGCCTGCCCTTTCCGCTCAGCGACGGAAAACCAAAATGAATGTTGCGATATCATGTCTCAACACTCAACGTCTCAACCGCATGAGGAAATGTGTGTTCGCGTCTGACCGCTCCGAATCGCTGAATTGCAAATCATGATTGTTGATTCTGTCATGTTCGGCGGTTCTGGGCCGTCATCGACATCGACATCGACATCGCGATGTACATGTCATGGCCATGGGATGGCCCATTGCAATTTGCAAAGCTTTAGTATGTGGCACGCCGGGGTTTCCCCCCCAAAGGTTCCTACGGGTAGTGACACCTGCCACGTCTCAGTAGCGATTCGCCACGATGCGTGAATTCTGAATGTGAATAGGTGGAGGGAATCCATGAAGTGACACCGCTGGCGCTGCCATCTATATTTATAAAGCCGACTTGATACAATTTTACAAAAGACGTGTGTCACGGTAAAGATTGTTAGATTCAAGATAGAATATTACGAGAGGAATAGATGCACCTTCGGTGCGATAATTTTTAATTATTTTAAACATAGAATAGTCGATAGTGTCAAGTGTCTACTCCGGTATAAATCCAAAACGCGAAAGAGAGAGAGTGTTCAGTGTATGGAAAGGGGGGGGGGATCTATATTTAATTATTCCAAACCGTGACGCGAACACCCTCATACCGAATGCGGGCCCTACGGGTAGTAGCTAGTAACTAATAAGGGTACAGTACACCCGCCTATATCTCTTCGTCTTGCGTTGGAGGATGGATTGCGTATCATAATCACTGCCTACTGCGAAATCCGGCCATCTTGGAATTTATACCCATCGCCAGAATCCCAGAAACGAGTTCAGTTGCAAGAGCTGCCCTCGCCACACTGATATGAACCGGCAAGAACTTTTCAGCTATGCTGTTCACCTGTAGAGCATACGCTTTCTCAGTAGAGCTTACATCATCCTGCGATGTAGAATGGCTCAGGAAGTCTGTTGACCCTAGAAGCCGAGAGCCTTTGAAAAGGAATGTGGTTCAACTTTGAACAAAATCACGCCCTGCAGGATTGCCTTCTTTTGGCAGTATTGCTATTATTTCCCCACACGTATACAAATGCAGTAACCTGCCCTCTGGTGATACCTGTCACAGTCCCTTCTGTGACCATCCGAAATAGGAACATGTCATGTTCCCCTGTCAAACTGGTCGCCAACTGCACGCCCGAAAGTTGACAAACGTTCCCTTCACACACGCAGTCCACCATTTCATCTTCCCATACGCTACTGAGCACAGCGAAAAAAAAGGATTGCACGTGCACGCGTCGCTTGGCATGTGCTTATGACTGCTGCCATCGTGACCGTTATCCGGTTTGTCAAACGCTTTCATCAGGTTTCAAGAGGACCTTATCTTCAGATTCCAAGCCAAACGGGTATTACTATCAGGTATATACGTTTTTTTTTTGTGCTGTCCAGGAAAACTTTCCAAAACAGACACTCTGTGGGCCAAATAGCAGGTCGCCTTCTTATGTGCAGAGAGCGACTTACGTGAGGTGCAGAGAGCGACTTACGTGAGGTGCAAAGGGCGAGTGGCGCGGTCGCTTGCCCAAGGTGCAGGATGGCGGCCTGCATTCTTATTTTCCCAGAAACTTGTCGTTGCCGCACTTAATTTCTAACGAGATTCGCAACTTGGTCTTGCGAGCAGGTGGCAGACGACCACTAATAGCCTCAGCGCAATAATCTATCGCTCCATTGATAGTCGAACCTTTACCGAGCCTGCCGAACACGACGCCACCCAAAGAGGCCGTGATCACGAAGCGCGCATAACAGGTACACGCGCGCGCAAGTATCCTGAGAGGGACTTCACTTTTTCAGCGCTCGATGGCCTCCAGTAAAGGTCCTGGTGGCACCCAGCGGTCCTCTCCCCGCGAGGTTAGATGCGAATATCGAACTCGGTCCAAACGTTTGTTCTCTGCATGTTGACGCAGATGGTTTTTTCCCGGATGCAGGGCTGTCTCCTGGACGTGTATACCTTTACTTGTTGCAAAGTGCACGGGAGCACTCCTACGGGGTCGAGGCTTGTGGGGGCAACTTCACCACCTCCCCGCTTCTTGGAAGTGGCTTGAGCCTCCGTCTCTGGGCAATCGGGGACAGCGGTCATTCAAATGAGTATCAAGCCGCTGTCAAACACGCCTATCTCCTCCAATCAGGTGCGCTCCTGCATGATACCTTCCCACACTCCATACTTCTCTTTGCGCTGCGCGGTATCCCCGCAAAATTCACGTTGTGCTGGTGAAGTGGGCGGGAATTTCACTTTCATGACAAACGGCTCCCCTTTGATTTTTGGTGGAAATGGCTTTACCGCCCGGCCCCAGAGAATAGCTCGTGCACTCTGTACAGCTTCGTACAACAAAGTGCCGGGCCCGCGAAAACAATGTCCCACGGAACGTGACACTTGCGATTCGGGGAATCGGGGCGACTGCAGGTTACAAGCTCACCGATGCCGTGCTGGTCTTGGGCGACCTGGCGTACGACGGGGGCTACGAAGCTGAAATGGACACCTCCTTCTTCGGTAGCTATCAAGACCTGATGTCCTGGATCCCTTTCTGGACAGCCCTCGGGAACCACGATGTGTTCAATGGGCTCGATCCGTACCCGTACTATCAACTTCTTACGCTTCCGACTGAAGGCGAGGCCGGGGGTCACCCTTCCGGAACGGAGGCATATTACTCCTTTGACCTTGGCCAGGTGGCGCTCCTCCAGGCACTGAGGCCTCCGGCCGTCACTCTGTGCTCTCTGCAGGGCACATTTCTCGTTGGCGTCAGCGATCATCTTCTCAAAACGGCGGGCTGAGCGCTGCTGCAGGTGCATGTTGTGTGCCTCGACTCCATGGATTCGGTGCATCGAGGTACGATGGCTGAGATGCTGGCGTGGTTGGACCAAGATCTGGCAGCCTTCAGGGCCGCAGGCGCTGCAACTCACTGGCTGATAGCCTTCTTTCATCATCCGCCGTATTCGAAGGTTCGCCCTCTCCGCAGCGGAGGAGCAAGCTGACTGCGGTCGGGGCAGACCCGGGCAAGACACAGAGCCTGCACACATCGAACTCGAAGAGGTGATGCAAGCCGGGGAGCGTGGTGGCAGGGCTCTCATGATAGTGACGTGGAGCGTGGTGGCAGGGCTCTCATGATAGTGACGTGAAGGTGGAAATGACCCGCATGCGAGAAGAGGTGGTACGTCACTCACACTGCGGCTTTACACCCTTCAGTGTCTGTGACACGTGGATGCCCTCTCTGGGTAGCATGAACATGCCTCGGATGCGCGGTCGTGTGCTGTGCAGGTGCCTCGCTTAGAGCTGGCGGGTGTCGACCTCGTGATCTCTGGCCACAGCCACGGCTATGAGCGCTCCTTCCTGCTCAAGGCCTTCTACGGTGACAGCAGCACCTGGTCCCCCGTACAGCATCAGGCGCGTGCCGTAAGCCCACTGGGTTTGGTGACATGTCGATGGACAGTGCATTTGCTCAACCGTTGATCTCTGCCATGCCGAATGATAGCGTGTGGGTGGGCTCTGCCATGCCGAATGATAGCGTGTGGGTGGGCTCTGCCATGCCGAATGATAGCGTGTGGGTGGGCTATGCAATGCCGAATCCGAGTGTGCCCGCACTCTGAACAGCAGCCGTGCAGCCTTGCAGGCAGTGGGATTCCCGTCATATGTAGCTACTTGAGCTGGCGTTGACTCCAGAAGTTGAGCGCTTGCTCCAGAGTCTCCGTTTAATGCATCTACTTTGGTGGGCTTATCAACAAGTGGAGTTTATGGCGGGTTGGCAGATGGACGGAGGCAGCGGCAACCCATCTCATGGCGAGATGTATGTGAAGGGGGCCACCCAAGATGATGGAAAGGAAGGCACTGTGTATGTCGTATGTGGGGTCAGCAGTGAGCCGAAACATTATGGGGTGAATCTCTTCCGGAATACTTCCTGAATGCCCAAACCCTATTGACCGCTGGACTGTGTGCAGGGATGAATTTGGTTGAATGCTATCTTTTGATTGGCTTGCGCTCGTGAGTGAGTGCGCTGGGAAGGCTTTGCGGACGTCGCAGGGCCGAGGCACGGAACCTTCAGTGTCGCCCCGGGAATCCCGTAGGAGGCCCCGATTTCGATATTCTCGGGCTCGCCACAGGCTTGATGGCAAATATAAATTCACTTTGTGGTGGGAGTGGTGCAGACATTTGACCATCCAGCGATGGCGGCGTCAGTGCAGGGGGAACCAGGCTCGCTGTTGATCGATGTTGAAGGTCGGTTTAGTGTGCAGCTTCCATGTATGCTTGCCCATTAGCGTGTCAAAGGGTGAACTCCGTTGCTCTAATCACGTTCCCAAGTGATTCCGTTTCAGGTAACATATTGAGCGTTAAGTTCATCAATGCAAGTGGAGATATGCGCGACCATTTTGCCATTTGCAAAGGTGAGTTTTATAGGATCTCGGACATTCTGTTGACACTGCACCTGTGAAGTCGACATGTGAAGGGCAGATATTCCTCCAAGTGATTACCAGCTTTTGTTGACAGCTGAGACATCGACCATTGTTTTTAGTATGACTTGCAGCTGAGCCATCGAGCCATGTGTTGAGT
>LGRX02021720.1:0-11359 GCA_001247695.2 Cymbomonas tetramitiformis
CACGAATATTTGCAGCCACAACGACGAATGATCTCCTGCAGGAAGGTCAAGCGTCCATGATTCAGCGTCGTTCTTAAGCTTGTCCTGCACCTCTACGATCCCTTCCAAGTCCTTCCTGGCTACTGCCCGGCGCCCCAGTACTATCACAAGTACTTTTGCAAAAGTGACATATTGACCATTAGAATCAGCTACACCGGTCAAATGACACCTTAGAAAAATCATCTGGGACCCATTTGAATGATTTTTCATGCTAGTTTCATCCCAAACCGCCATTTCATCCGTTACCTTTGCATGGGGTGTGCTTTGATGCTCTTCACCACCCGTAAATTAATTAACTTCGAGAGTACTTTCACACGTACTTTGACTACGAAGGTAGTTTTCGCTCGGTAGATGGCCATATATCTTCGTATAGGGTGATAGGACTCATCATTCGGTTGTATTCGATGTGTGCAACATGTATTACCCCATGGGAATGCCGATATCCTGCCATAACCATGGCAACTATCGCCGCATGTGAGAAAACTGCTTTTTATGTTTTTCACTCATGAATTTTCGAGTTCCATCGTACCACATCCCTCATTGTGATCACATGGAGCGAAGGTCCGAGCATATTAAGGTCTCAAAAAATCAATATTGATATATACTTTGATGTTTTGCGCACCATAGTGCTACTTCCGTCACACATTGAGCTCGCCGTGCCGTTTTCTTCTCGTGGGTATGCGCAGGCCGGAGTAACGAAATAGCCCCCAAAATTAGGGTCTCCTTGTTGAAACCCAAAACGTCATAACGTCTTCGTAACTTAGAGTTGTGTGAGTTATGACATGATATATCATGCACATACGCTCCACTTGACTAGGAAACCTTCACACGTATGGATAAAATGCATCCACGATTCAAAATTGATGATTTCGATAATTACCCAGTACTTTTGCAGGGTCGCCCCACTAAAATAATCCCCAAAAACTCATTTATCATCAAAAGTCGCGAATGATGGGAAATGTTCATCCCCAAGACCCTATAAGTACACGAAAATTATGACCAGTTCATAAACTATATCAGATACTCGACTAATTGCGGCGCAACGTAGGGTTGCCCTCTTCTGCATAAACGTACATAATTATATATATCGCACATCTTGCTATGTTGTTTCGATTAAGGTCCAAAAAATGGGTCTCGTAGTCCTCAACATCGTTACAAATCATCTCCGAGCGATACTCGGTACAAGGGTGCCCATTGGGAGACTCCATGGCATGCCACTTGTGTATGCGTACTAGTACGCCGCTCCCAGGCCCCGCATCTTCAAACTCAAATATGCACCTTAGACACTGATCAGTCCAAAAATGGGTCTCAGTCCATAACATCGTTACAAATCATCTCCGGAGCCGATTTTCGATACAAGGGTGCCCTATCGAGAGTCCATGGCATGCTACTTGTGTATGCGTACTAATACGCTGCCTGCTAGGCCCTGACATCTCTTCAAAACTCGGATATGCACCTTAGACATCGACCGGGGTCCCAAAAATGGGCATCGTAGTCCTCAAAGCCGTTATACATCTTCCCCGAGCGATTTTTGGTACAAGGGTGCCCATTGGGAGAGTCCATGGCATGCTACTTGTGTATGCGCACTAGTACGTTGTCTGCTAGGTCCCAACATCTCTTCAAAGCTCCAATATGCACCTTAGACATCGCGATCGGGGTCCCCAAAAAATGGGTTTCGTTGTCGACAACATCGTTATACATAATCTCCGAGCGACTTTCGGTACAAGGGTGCCCATTGGGAGAATCCATGGCATGCTACGTGTGTACCCTAACCTACCATGAGATTGATTTTTAGTGTAAACACACTTGTAGGGTTGGGTTTAACCCGCAACTTATCCCACATGCCATCATGCCAACAGGTTTAGTGTCACATACTTGATTAAATGTGATAATTATATAGATATGATTTGAGTGATCGCTAGCTTGTTCATCGGCCAATGTGTGCTTTTAAAAAATTCAAAAAGAGAGGACACTATCTTAGCAACGACACAACAATGGAATGTAACAAAAAATGCGACCTTAGTGGACTTGTGCATCCATTGGGAAGGCTACACGTGGTCTATTAACCAATGGGGCATTAGGCAACCTAGTTTGGGTCCTAAAGGCAATACCTTTTGATTGGTAACTGTTCGGTGACTGTTGTCCCGGTGTGAAGCTGCATCTCCATGCGTTGACACAGTTTCACCTAAGTTAACCCATCCTGCCCAGCTTCTTGGGGCTTGCAGGTGAGAAGGTCGAACTTCTCTTGGGTTCCCTTCATCATAAATAAATTTGCTGTCAAGTTCAGCAATGAATGCCCTGAGGGCAAATTAGTACTGAGAGTCAATAGTTCCATCTCCCCCAGTTAGCCCTTTCAGAGAAGTGCCAATAGTCAGATAGTCATCCGACAACTCACCGTCGGTATCTGTATTCACGAATGGTTTCGCCACCACCCATACTGCTCCATGCTCCATTTCATTAAATGGGGGCTTGGCACAAGGAATTGCACCCTCCAATGGGCCATGTTCCCTAGTATATTTAAGAACTCGGTTCATGTTGGAGGCTACCAGCCCCCCGCTCGCTCGTAGCTCTCACACCACCAGCCGTACGCTCGTGAGGCAACTGTCTGGTTGCCATCTCCCGCAAGCAATGAGGGAATCATGTCCCACACCATTTGCCAATCTGGCCGAGTATTCCTCAGCATGATTTTCTGTGCAACAGTCATCGTGGCACCGGCAACGGACCTGAGTTTCTGCTTGATGCTGGCGTCGTGTTGTCGACGCACGTTTTCACATGGCAGAACAAAGTCTTGAACGAACTTCGGCCGGTCCTCTTCTTTTGTGCCCGTGTACATGGGCAACTTCCCGAAGGAGAACCTGGTAGAGTCACTGCGGCCCATGTCTTCGTCGAAGATGACCGTAGGAGCCTGCGCCACTGGCTCGGGCTCGGGTTCGGACCAGATGCCTTTGATCCAGCCGCCAATGTTGAAAAGTGTTGGCTGACTCTAGCTCGCGATTAGCTCTTCCGCAGCAGACTCCGTAGCTGATTATAAACAAATAGAGAACAATCGCCGTAACCAGTGTGGACACCTGTTTCACTCCACACCTTCGAGCTTACCAGTACGGAATTTCCGCTCCTGGCTTCACTTTTCAAGTGCTTCGCTCCACGAGGCACCAATTGCAAGAATTATCAAAAACATCAGCTTTCGACTGCTGTTGTAAGTAGCTCTGCTGTAGCCAGTGTGGACACTTGTTTCATTCCACACTTTCAAGCTTACCAGTACGGGATTTCCGCTCCAAGCTTAACTTTCTAGTGCTTTGTTCTACGAGGCACCATTTCCAAGAATTGACCAGAATATCATATTGTGACTGCCGTTGTAATTGACCGTCGACGCAACACGTTGTGTCAGATATATAGTTCGGAGTGAATATATCGGATAACTGGAAATAAACCCTGAGTTAAGGGTTTCGTGATCAGAACGGTAAAAGTCAGATAGATAAAAGAGGTATACACATAAATACTAACGGGAGTTTCCCGACTACTAGTGACGGTCACCCAGCCTACTTTAGGAGGTGACAAGTGACAGATTATCCTGTCGGTGTGTCACATCCAGCACACCACCTAGGGTGGTGACCGGAGTTAGCAGTGAAACGAAGCAAACAAACTCCCTACTTAACTTCAGGAGGAAACTGTAGCACACCTGGGGGCCTGTACTCTTGGTCAGGGCGGTCCCAGGTCACAGCAAGGTTGACAGATACTGTGTTAACTGCTAAAACCCTAAACACAGCTCAATTTCAGAGAGCTCCTCTGCACATCTAGGAGGCTAAGCAATAGCTAATCTCTAGGCAGGCACGGCGTGACCAATCTCAGCCACTAGGGGTCTGCGGGGCTGGCGATCCGGCCCGGAGCAGCGTGAGGGTGAAGTAGTTGCCGGCCTCCGGGGCCGGTGGTAAATCATTCGTAGAAGAAATTGTTGAATCCTCGATCACAGCCGCATGGTCACCAGAGCTCGGCTCCTCGTCATCGGACGAGTACGGCGGTGGCGGGTAAGGCGGTGAAGGCGGAACGTAATCAGGGTCGGGGTCATATAGCCATGGTGGCCGTGGGACATTGCGGAGAGTGCGGAATCCCTGCCGCAGCTCCCGATACCGCGTCTGTCGATGTGGCGGAATAGCAGCCGTGCTCGCACCACCCACCGCGTCGCCAAGATCGTCACGAACCATTTCAGTTGGCGAAGTTCCCGTAGCTGGGACTGCCGAGGCAGTCCACGTAGCACCACCGACCGGTGGAGTCGTGCATGTGCGCGCACCGGCACCACCGACATCGGCAACGATGTGCGGCGCGGCGGTGGCACAAATCACAAACAGCGCACACACCAAGGACGAAGTGAGAAGAGACCTCCCGAAGCCCGGAATGGCGTTCCCACAGCCGTACCGTGGCCGCGGCGGTGCCACTGAGGCATCCTCGTCGTCATCGTCGCTCGTGGCGTAGGTCGCGGGCTTGTAGTCCATCACGCGCTCCGGTGCCTCAACCGCGGAGAGCAAACTCATGCTCGCGGCCGGCTCGTCGCCCCCAACAATGCAATCCCCGTGCTCTCAATGAAATCGGCAAACGTGCGGGTGACGGGAGGGCAGAAGGGGTTCGGCGGACCGGTCCATTCCTCCTCGGATTCAACCGACGCGGGCGGGGAGTGCGCGGCCGGCTCCGACACCACCGGCAAGTCGGCAGTGAAGGTGTTGATGTTGAATGCTGAAGCCCCAGCCGTGCGTGCCATCTCAGAGAACTCGGTGACGGCGGACACGAGGACCTCACCGTCCTCCTCGCAGAACGAGCACGCGGAAAGTTCGGTGAAGACCTCCGGCTTCCCGCCCGCAAGCATGCAGAGGGCGTCGAATTCCACGGGGTCGCCGTGGTCGATGGCGTGTTGGAACTTCGCGGCCAGCACGGAGTTCTCGGCCTCCTCGGCGAAGGCGTAGGCCGAGAGTCCGGTCCTGCCCCCGTTCGGGCAGTCCCGATGCCAATGTCGCGCTTTCCCCTTAGCGCACACCTGATTTTGGCAGTACGGGATGGTCGCACCGGTGTCTCGGTGGAAGGCCACCTTCCTTGAGACGGATTGAGACCAATTCCCCCCTTTGGGGAGGGGCGAGGCCGCGAAGCGGGTCTTGACGCGGCGGTCCGGCTTGTCCGCGCGAGGGGTAAATCCCCGTGGGGACGGCTCGGACTCGGCGGCGACGAGGAAGTCGGCCAATTGCCGCTTCAAGTCGAGGACCATCGTGCGTAAGTCCGCGATCTCACCCGTCGTGCCCGAATCACCGAGGTCCTTCTCCATGAAGTGCGTGCCGTGGGAGTACCGGTGTGCGGATGCGGTGGCGGTGCCCGCCCGCACGTGCTCGCCGTAGCACTCACGTACCCACTGCTGAATAGTGAGGAGGTCGTGGGCGGCTCGTTGGTCGTGAAGAAGCAAGCGGGACACCACCGGCTGGTAGAAGGTGGTGTCGAGGGCTTTGATGAAAAGGGACTTCACGTCCCCGTCCATGAGCGTCGCCCTTGACCTCGCAGCCTTGAGCGCGGCGTTGAAGTCCTCGATCGGTCCATGAGGGTCCATGCCCGCAGGGATGCGGACGGCGAACATGTCCGCTTGCCCCTGGAAGGGGTCACCAATCGGGATCATCCGACGGGCGAACTCGAGCAGAACACGCTTACCGTCTGTCGGGAAGCTGGCGTGGGACGAGTCCATCCAGTCCGTTGCGGGCGAGGAGGAGTCTACCAGCAGCTCGAGCGTGGAGAACAACAAATTGTTGGCCTCCACGCGGACGGCCAAAGTAGCGTCGTCCAGCGTGAAGAGCGGAGCGAAAACGATGTCCTCAGTGACGAATGCCGTCTGCAGCGCAGAGACCATTCTCGTGAAGATGGCCGCCGCGTGGGACTCCGCACCGGAAAATCTCCCCTCTTTGCCGTCGAACAACTTGCGTTGGACGTGATTGGCTACCTTCATGTCGAAGTGCCCTCGTTGCAACGTGCGTACCGATGCCAAAAATGTAGCTCCCGCCGAATTAGCGGGCGACTGTGCCGCTGGCGGAGTCGCGGGTGTGTTGGCATGCCTGGCAGCAACGGAATAAAAAATTGTGCTTAATGTGCGGCGGCGATTCGCCATGCTAGCTGTCGATCTAGTAGAAGCGACCATGATGAAGAAGACTATAGGGGTGGAGTGAGGCAAGAAGACGTGAAAAAATGCGGAAGTCTTGGGCGGCCAAGAAATGTGGTGGGTCGTCGATACGGCTGCCGTGAGAGAGCAGGAATTCCGAGAAGTCGTGTGGTAGATGGCGGCCAATACGAAACGGTGTGGTGACCAACCAGGATACGTAAACCAATCCAACGTTAAATCCCGTAGAAAAAATGTTCTCAAAGGCCTACAGCTCGCCGTAAATCAACCCACAAAATTTAGGCCATACCCGCGACTGCCGGCACTTCCACGCGCGGAGCGCCTCACTCCATCCCAAGCGTCCGGCTTTAGCCAATCATCTCAGCGGTGTCGCAGTGGCTAAATAAAGTGTAAGTGGGGCCATACCTGTCAGATATATAGTTCGGAGTGAATATATCGGATAACTGGAAATAAACCCTGAGTTAAGGGTTTCGTGATCAGAACGGTAAAAGTCAGATAGATAAAAGAGGTATACACATAAATACTAACGGGAGTTTCCCGACTACTAGTGACGGTCACCCAGCCTACTTTAGGAGGTGACACGTGACAGATTATCCTGTCGGTGTGTCACATCCAGCACGTTGGTTTGCAGTTGACGCAGCCCGTTTTACTCCGTCTTTCCAAGTTTACCAGTACGAGATTCCCGCCCCTGGCTTAACCCTTCACGGACTTCTTTCAACAAAGTTGTACCTTTGCAAATGTGGCTACAGACATCTTGTCGCTGTTTGTAAAAAGGCACATTTTTGTTTTGAAAAAGACTACTGGCAGGTAGTTCTGGCAAATGAAAATAAACAGTGAACTTCAAGTAAACACCACATTTGGCACACAACGAAATATCGTATCATAAATCACTTCAACATAAACACTGCCGTTTTCGCGGTCTGAGCGAGGTTTCTTTATTTCCTCTACCTCTGCGAAGGCAAAAACAAAAATGAGCGTCTGCTCACCCTTGGCAACGCCGCCCTATAACCTATATGATACTGTACAATCGCTATCTCCTAAAATAGTCCTACTAATAGTGTAACATCAACTACGTTTCCGTACACTGTCACCAACTGTCACGTCACGATCTTGACCTGTGATGCGTTCGTCACGTGTTCGTCACTAGGACTACTGTCCCAAGTGTCAAAACCCGGCTATCGTACCACGATAAGCCGCGGTTTGTGACAGCGCCCGCCGCCGTCGTGCTTCTTCCATTTACCTTCGGGCGGGCCATACTTGCGCTTGCCCAAATACCCACGTTGTAAACTGAGCCCACATTGTTCTTGCCGCCACCACCGCCGCGGGTAGCACCACTAGAGGGCGGTGGAGCGGGATCGGAGAGGCGGGCAAGGCGGGACTCGTCCCGGAATATCTTACCGAGGCGTAGGGCGAGGGAGGCGAAAGTGTGGCCATGGGCGGTGCCAAGCTCGCGTAGCACCACCAACGAAGTACAAGGGCGTAATGTAGGGGGAGGCAGAGGCGGACGACCGAAGAATGGCGTAGACGTCCTCAACGAGGTCGCGGTCGGAGTACGCGGGGTGGGGTTTGCGGTGTTTGTCCGCGAGTGTGCGGACGACGGCCAGTTGTGGGGCGGGCTCGAGGGTCTCGTCGCGATCTTGGTGGCACGGAGGCGGACTCAGCCGAAACGGTGGGCGTCCGGGTCGCCGATGCCCTCGACGTGGAAGCGTAACCGCTGAAGGGCACAACTCCCGTCGTGCGGGTGAACGCGGGTGGACGCATCGTAAAGGGAAAGAGCCATCATACCGCGGAGAACCGTGGGGAGAACGGCGTAAATGAGCTCGTTGATGACGTAGTGGTCGGCGTCGTACTCATAATCAAGATCCAGAAGCTTGCAGACCTCGTTGCGGGAAATCGGCCTCAGCACGTGCGACGTGTTGGCCAGAATGACGGCGAAGTCAGCCTCGGCGTCAGGTCCATCCAAAGATAGGCCAACGTTGGCCTTGAAGCCATGAGCCCGCAGAAGCTTGGGCAACTCCTCGCCGTAGGCGAAGGCGTAGTCCAGCTTCTCGATGAATTCCGAGCGCTGAGAAGCCCGGACAGGCGTAGACGTCCACACAATTGCGTCGTTGTGGAACTCGACGGATGTAGGCGAGCTCGAAGCCGGCGTGGGGCGGGCGAGGAGCGTTGCCATGGGCACCACCGGGTCGCTAGAACGCGTCTCGGAGGGGTTGAAGGCGGGACTGCCAGGGGAGGTCCCGCCATGGGGTCTTGCAACGCGCCAGCGGCTGGCAAGGGAAACGCGGTCAGCAGACATGTCTGGAATCACGTAACGCGGAATTGTGAAACGGCCGGGCGCTGTAGCAAGCGTACGGGTCGAGGACAAGGTAATCGAAGATTGTCCTGGTGGTATAAGGGCACCGGGGTGAAGATGAAACAGGCGCGGAGGACAAGGGTGCTCTCGCTGCCAAACCACAAAGCCAAGGGGGCGTGTGAACCGCACAGAGTGCGGGATCAGAGAAAGCGAAACGCCGTACGGGCGAGCCTGCCAGTGCGGTAACGGCCCGATAACCTGATGTGAATGGTGAAATATATGCAAAGCGGGGTGGATATATTCGCAGTGCACTAAAACTCAAAGAAGCAGGCAGGTGCAAACCCTGAGTGTCACAGTCTAAGATGAGATAATAAAATAAGTTGAGTGTTTCATTATCAGACTCGGAAACTGGTGTGCTGACATGGCACCTCAGATCGAAGGGTGACACAAAGACTGGGGCTCCCGTCTCCAAGGGGGGGGGGTGGAAGTCACTGTCTCCATGCGGCATCTCCGATCCCCGATCCGGGAAGCGAAATCGGACGATCCGCCTCCTGGATGACGGTCATCGCTGATGACGGGGGGAATCCTGACGACCAACAGCCATACAGTACCATGATCCTTCATCTCCCCGATCCGGGAAGCGAAATCGGACGATCCGCCTCCTGGATGACGGTCATCGCTGATGACGGGGGGAATTCTGACGACCAACACGCGACAGCATCAGCAGCAGCATCAGCATTGCAGGTGAGCAGGCGTAACATAAAATAATGAGATCGCCATAACCCGTAACGTCGCATGCTCTTCTTTTGAAAGCGATATCGCTACAGACGAGAGCTCTTGTATCGTGTCACACTGAAGACTGTTTTGTCGAAATATGCGCGCCTGCAATTTTCAGGCGTGATGGATGTCGGCTTGGAATGATAAATAGTTTACTCACAGACGAACGTCTTGCATCCTCAAACCTGTCGTAAACGCCAATATGCAGCGAGCTGGCGTGGGGAAATCTGTCCCTGCGCGTGTTCTCCCACTCGCCGCTACAAGAGGTTACAATTTTCAGCGCTTCCCGCTTTTGCGCACTTCGACAAGGTAGCCGCGTGCATGGGAGTGATTTCGCTACTGCTCGGTCTGGGGTTCGTGTTTCACCCAGTATGAACGAGTGGCCGAACTCACAAGTCTACCGTCTTGGGATACGGTATTTCATGCAGAGCTGACTGTTGAATTGTATGGGATTGTTGGGTCACTGCAGCTTAGCCGCTGCCATCGTGTTCCTGTACTGTTTGCAAGCCTCCTTACACTGGAGCACGCACGAAAGTTTGAGACAACAACACGAAACGCACGTTGCACAGGTCAAATCGGACTTCAGCCTGCCCTCTTCTGAGGTACGTTCGTCTCGGTTTGATCTTATGAGCTGCTTGCGGCAGTTTCGTCTTTTTATTCCTCCTAAAGGCGTCTGAGTTCACACCGTGTCTCAGTACTCTGAACTCGACGAAGCCTCGCTTCTGGCAACCAAGATGACAGGGGACAACGCGATCGCGGCGCTTGCTCATATCAGCGTGAATAATGGTATTCAGGCGAGCAAACAAGTCGCCGCCGCAGGTCCGAGCCTTCACACGAAATAGGGAGAAGGTGCTCGAGAGAAACGCGCCTCAGAGCCCAAACCCCCAAATCCCCAATTGCATGGCCTCCTTATGCCTGTGGATTTCTTGGCTACCTGTGTGCTGCCATGCTACGAGCTGGGGAGTCTTTCGCCTTGCCGCGTGGGTCCGCTGTGAGTGCTGAGCGCGTGTAGGCGGAGCGGTACGCAGTTGCGCTTGGCTCTCCGATACCCTATGCCCGTGCCCTCAGGCCAACGGGTTCTTGAGCTGAAGTCACTGCCATGCCACAACTGCGCCAGGCCCCCATATTCTACTTCCGTCATAGTCAGCTTGCTTACAAGTGCCTGCTCAGCAACCTGCTCGGCAGGGTTGCCTTTTTCTTTTTCGCAAGTACCCGGCTGGAGTTTGCACCAACCCGATCCAAGAGGATGGCGCCTCGCAAGCAAGAAACTTCGTATCCCATCACGAGTTACGTTTCGCCGAGCGCCCGCGAATAGCTTTTCCTTCGCTCGAATTTGGTGGGAGCGCGCTTGCACCAAGGGCTGCTGGTATAGGTTCTTAACTGGGGGGTCGAAGCACACTTCATTCAGTAAACCCTATTCAGGCGGAGGAGTGACGCTCGCGTTGCTCATGATCAGGGTCGCACTGCGTGGACGAGGGGGGTGTGATGTGCTATGTTAGGCCAGTAGCACAAACCCCCTATGAGATACGCCTGAGGGCGACCAGTAATATCTATGCGGAGCCAAAGGCATCTGTATTCTTCTGAGGGGAACCTACGGCTTCTTTCGTTCCTTCCCGACTGCTCGGACGCAGGTGTCAAAACTAGACAAGCTGCGCCGACGACCGAGGTGAGTGGCAGAGCGCCGAGTGCCCCTGGCTTCCGGCTTTCTGGAAGGTTGCCGCTGTGGATAGGCCGTTTGCTCTCTGCAGTGTGCATGCTCAGTGGGATGTGACACCGGGCGAAGCCGGTGTTGGCAGAGCTTGTGGAAGGCTCAAGCATTTGGGGCAACGAACGGTATAGGAGACGATGCCGGATGGGGGTGTGGTGTACGGACCTGGTTGCCGTGAAAGCTTTGACCAAGAACTGTTTATGCTCCCCTTGGCGCAGCTCCCAGGCTCTCGAACCAGAACTGCTCCCCTTGGCGCAGCTCCCAGGCTCTCGAACCAGAACTGCTCCCCTTGGCGCAGCTCCCAGGCTCTCGAACCAGAACTGCTCCCCTTGGCGGAGCTCCCAGGATCTCGAACCAGAACTGCTCCCCTTGGCGGAGCTCCCAGGCTCTCGAACCAGAA
>LGRX02021721.1:0-15115 GCA_001247695.2 Cymbomonas tetramitiformis
AGGTAAGCGTTCAAATATGAAACAGCATAACAACGGTACGCGTCTCGCAAGATGAGCAGCAATAGCAGCAACTCCAGCGGCAGGAGATTGTCAAAGCAGAAGACTCTTCAAATTGCACAGTCCAATATTCCCGGACTATGCGAGGGCGGTTTCAGCTGTGGGTGCGATCGGAACTGCAGTTTCTTGTTCAGCACATTCAAGGGCAATATGGACCTTAAGGAGCGCATGGGCCAAACTGAGTTCAAGTCTTACATTATGGCAACTATGCGCAAAGCGATCGTGAAGCGCGAGTCTGGAGAGCGTGTTATTGGCACCCTGAAGCTTTTCGAAAAGGAGAGCTGCGAGGAGGCGTTCAGAACAGTGTGGGCGCTCCCCAGGAGCTCGTACCAGCGATATAAGGCACTTATCCTTGAAGAGAAGGGGGAACTACCGGCAACAACTGCATTCCCTGTGGCGAAGGCGGTGGTGACGACGATTTCCTACCACGAGGAGGTGTTCCGCGAGTGGGCGGATTCGAAGATGTTGAAAGGAGCACCACAGAGGATGCCGGTAAGTGGTGCGCGCCAAATTCCACCCATCGATTATGGTGTGCAGTACGACTTGTATAAGTTCGACACAGAGGACCAGTGGGCTGTATGTGCTGAAACCTTCAAAATATACGTGAAAAACCTGCTCAAGGCTCGAGACATAACGGTAAGGGCGAAGGTGGAGGTGTCCGGAATCTGCACGACATGTGACGATCTGGGTGCAGAGAGGGCTCAGCTTCTTGGACAACAGGGTCGCGAACCTGCACGCTGGGACGCCTATTCTGCTCGTTTCGCGCGACACGACTACATTCACAGGTTGCAACGCACGTGTTATGACCTCAGGCGGAAGGAGGGTTCTGACCCTGACGGTCGGATCGACACCATAGCGGCGGACGGCGCGGCAAATCAGAACACGGTTGTTCCGCATGCCCCGCATCAAGTTAAGGGCATCAGCGAGAAGAAACAGCATTTCTTTAACCTACACCAGCAGCTCACGATACTTCATGGCTCGTTGCTTCTATTTTCCGTTGGGCTCCCTTGGAGCGGGGCTAAGGGTGCAAACATGCTGCTCACGACACTGTGGAACTTGTTGCACTACACCGCACAAGGTCGCGCGGGCAAGCGCTACTTCCGGAAGGAGCTTCATTTGCAGTTGGATGGTGGCTCAGAAAACTGGAACAAGAACACGTTCGCGTTTTGTGCGTTGTTGGTGCACTACAATATTTACAACGTGGTTGTCTTCCACCGTCTGATGGTCGCGCACACCCATAACGACTGCGACGGTTGGTTTGGACTCATCAAGATGTTCATATTTGGGAAAGACGCGCGCAAATCTGGAGTGTGGCTGTTGACGCTGGAATCGTGGATTGCCTGGTTACGAAGCTGGCCAGTGAAGAAGTTCACCAAAATCACGGACGTACAAGGCCAACAGTTGGACTTCAAGGCTTGGCTGGAGCCGCACATAAACCCAAAGTTTGAAGGCTATTCTGGGAAAGTCAGGCGTACACCCCTGATGCACTTCGAGAAGGACGTGGATGGTGTTACACGGCTGAAGTACAAGTTTGGAGAACAATACGCAAACCACATGCCTGACGGAGTGGATGAGGATCTCCGTAAGGGCCTGGAGGTAATGAAAACTTACCCAGCTTTCGACAGCAGCCCCACGTTAGAAGGGGTGAAGCCGCTAGACCCGAAGGAAGAGAGGGAAACTCGCACTGCTTTCAGTCGCATGTGCGACTACATCCACTACCGTATTCCAAGTGACACGCTGGACACGTTGCTCGGGTACTTTCCCTTGCCCAAGACCGCCGAGGACTACGATGTCTGGGCTGGACCGAAGCCGACCCCACAGGCTCCTGTGGATTTGAAGGAGCTTTACGAGAACGCCTGGCACAAGAAGCCAGTGCAGGAGGAGGTGCCAGAACGGACGATGCCCGAACAGTTCGAAGTGATATCCGATGGTCGCAACGTGTTAAGCAAGGACCTTCCGCGGAAACCTCCACAAGAGATCGTGCGCAAGTGCGTGGAGAAAGCGAGGGACGTCGAGTCCGTCGATTTTTGGTTCGTCCCGTTGGTCGGTTGCGAGCACCTCGATTTCATTGTTAGGTCTTGCAAGTATTATGCCTACCTGAGTCTTAGCTGTATGTCTTACGCGTCGGCTGCCATTGCAGGTACACGGTGGCCGAGTGTAAAGCAGCGTTGCACCACCTGGGAGTTGAACTTCCTGCACGCCCACTCAAGGAGCCGTTGGCGAAGGCCTTATTTGAAGCGACGGATGTCGCCCGAAAGGCCCACCACGAACAACTCAGAGTCCTTCGAAAAAAAAAGCCGAGCGACGACAGGTGAGGAAACCGGGGAGGAAGCGTCGCCGGGTACGGAGCAGGCCTTGCCTGCAAGAACTTCCGAAGCCGGCGGAGCTGCGCGGGCAGCGCCATCACTCGAGGCTGTAACAGCCACTACACAGGCAAGACGAGAAGGAGCTGCTGCGCGAGGCCCGCAAACCAACGAAGCTATGCCTACTCGACCACAGGCACCGGCAGCACGAGGGCCAGGCGCAGGTGGCCGAGGATGCCCTGCTCCTGCAGCGCCACAGGGAGATCAAGCACGAGCTCCAAGCGACACGCGTGCACGCAGTTCGCCATTGGCAAAGGCGTCCCCAGGGAGCAAGTCTCCACCCGGGAAGTCTCGACAAGCGCGGGGTCGTGAAAAGGGACGAGTGCTATTCCGAGCGGCCTCTGTGATCGGTCCGACAGGCGCCCTTATAACGGACAGCTTCGCTCCTGACGACGATTGCTTTTTCGAGGATGCAAATCAGATTGCGGAGCAGGTGGAGAACGCGCATCGCCCGGAGGCGGCCACTGGACAGTTCGCAGGCGTCTCGATGGACGAGGACGACGAGGACGACGAGGACGACTCGGACGACCCGGACGACGACATACCGTTGGCCTACCGTAACCTTCCTACGGACTACACCATCGACATGCTGGCGAAGAGTGCGGGCAAAAGTTTCGCAGTTACGGTGGCCGCGGGCAACGACGGCTGCAGCTTTACTATCCGCATGCCTGGGAACAACGCCGTGTCCATGCCCATGCATTTCGTGGAGGTCTTGGAGGTGGATCTGAACACGAACAGAGTGAAGTGGGGGTTTTGGCTTCCATGTGCGCCTCTGCTTATGCCGAGAACGAGGAGAACAAGCAAAGCCTTCTCTGACTTGAACAGCTTGTTCGCGGAGAACGCCTTCCGGAGAGCCGCTCCGAAAGTGACAGGTTGGTACGACTTCGATACGAGCGAGATCCTGACTTGCTGGGACGAACCTCCTGGCAAACCTGCTGTCGGCGGAGTTCCAGGAGGACCTGAATAGGCAGAACTTCTGAAGGTGGCCAGGGAAAACTTGGCCTCCGAGGCGTTGGACAGGTGAAGGTAAGCAACACAGCCTCATTCATTCCTCGTGGCACGCACACTAGATTACAATGGCAACACGGCGTGAAACTTATTGTTTTCATACATGTAAATATACGGTTTATTTGTGTACAGTCACGTGACATAAGTGTTAGCTACCAAGCATACGTCTCCTCATTGCACGCGCTAGCATCAAATATGCGCGCCAGGGTGCAGGTTCTTAACATACGCCCGCAAACTGCGCATCTCCTATCATCTTCTTGCAGCAGATCGCTTTCCAGCTCTGTCAGGGCACCGTGCGTTGTTTCGCTGTAGCGGTTTCTATTTCGCCAGGCCCGCCACTCCAAATCTGAGTATCGGTGGTAGATCCACCCGCCCTCATACCAGTACACGAGATGCCTCACCCCGAACCTTTCGCTGGATCTACGGCCGTGGACGTACATCGGCCAAAAACTCCACCAGTGATAGGTCCTGAGATTAACTGCATGTTGCCCGAAGTCCTCCCAGTCTTCGTCTGCTTGTTCCCGCGCTTGCTGCCACAAGCGGAGAATTAAAGGGTCTTTAGGAACCCATTGGGCTTGTTGTAACTGGCAGTCGCGAAACGTAAAAGTATCGAAAGGCCATATCCAATACTGCAATATATTCCAATATTGGCCATACTGGTGTAGGTAGTCTAAGGTGCGGGTTGTGGTTCTATGTCACGAACGCAGGTGTGTGCAAACGACCTCCGGTTACGACTCCTCCAGCATATACCCTAAAACCCTGAACCTTGGACGCCCCGATATATCCATGTGCAGCACACCTGTAGGAACACCTGCCGCGGGATATTTTGCCTCTGACGTATTTTAATGTTTCCCGCGAAATAATACAGTTAACCGGTCTTCTTAGCTGCCGAGAATCGTGCTGGAATAGCCTGTTCAGGGCAAATTTACCCGCTGAATGCCCATGTTGGGTCACATGAAGCCTGAGGGAGCATCACCCCTGGTTGGTTTCACTCCAGAACAACTTTTCCAGCACAATAGCTTTTGAAAATATCTCCTTTGCTGCTCACTTTCGCCCGATGAGAAGAATTTTAGTACGTGACCCTCCAAACACCCTAAAATGGGCCATAAATCTGCTGGATCTCTCCCATGTAAGCAAATAGTTGCATTTTCGGAAATGTCAAAATATTACATATTCTAATAGTGCAAAAATCTAACATTTCGTTCACAAACATAAGGCAAAATCATAACTTTCCACACCTTACACGATACTTCCACCTTTCCCGTTTTCTTGCCGCCCGCGTGACTCGCGTGGCTACTTTGAAGAGTCAAAAACCAGATTTTTCGAAATTCCTTCAAGGACTATTCAATTTAACCCTAATATTTGTCATTCAGAACCCCAAAAACCAATTTGGCAGACAATTTAATGCTTTCTCATTTTTTTCTCATTTACGCCCGCGTGTCTCATTTTTGCGATATGGTCGTTCACCCCCAGCAGGGCAGTCCTGCTCATCCTCCTCGTATTCTGCCTGTTGGGTGAAGTTGGAGTTGTACTCGGTATCCGCATCGCTGGCCTCTGATAGAGCCTGTGCATCGGCGATATCGTCATCCTTTGGAGGTGACCCTGCCTGGAGGCCTGACAATTCTGCAGCGAGCTTCTCCTTAACCTCGGCACTGGCAGCCACTTGCTGCTGCTGCTGCTGCTGCTGTGGTTGCTTCTGCTTGGCCTCCGGGAGCTTAAGCCACTCCTTGGTGGTGATCCCCATCTTGTGCTTGTCAAAGCGGTGTGCGATGTTGTAGGCACGCATCTGGGCATTCTTAACCTCATCTGGCCACTTGGAGTTCTGCCTGTCCTTATGGAAGTTGGGCGGCACCCGGGAATCACGACACCCCGTGTAGCAGCGATCTGGGGAGTGAGGCAGGCGCGTGAAGCACCAGTCACACTGAAACTTCTTCGAAGCATCGGGTGGTGGCACCTTGCTGTAAGAAGGTTTCTGACGTTCGGCATTATTCGCTTCCCTCACAGGCTTCTTGGCGTCGTCGCCACCATGCTGTGCCTGCTCCTTCTTCTTGGGGTCCCTGCGTCTGTCCCCAGTCCTGGAGGCAGAACCCGAGCGCCTCATGGCTGATACCAGCGCAGACAGGTCAAGCCCCATCTGCCTGGCCTCAAAGCAGGAGTACACGCAGTTGAGCCTGCGAACCAGCTCCTGCTGCAGCGTGAGGGCCCAAGCCTCTGCATCGTTCTTGAGCTTGTCCTGCACCTCCACAATCACCTCGAGGTCCTCCCAAGTAACCCTGTTAGGGGCAGGATGACTGACGCGCAGCTGCTCGGACACGCGATCTCGGTATTCTTTGATGCGCAAGCCCTTAATGCATTCCTCGATGTTCTGCCTGACGACGGAGTCCTCCACCCTCCTGCCGGTGTTGAGAGCTG
Source organism: Cymbomonas tetramitiformis (assembly GCA_001247695.2). NCBI lineage: Eukaryota > Viridiplantae > Chlorophyta > Pyramimonadophyceae > Pyramimonadales > Pyramimonadaceae > Cymbomonas > Cymbomonas tetramitiformis. The sequence goes on from LGRX02021721.1 coordinate 5,841, forward strand.
CCTCCCTGCGACGACAGCTCTTCACGTAGGTGAGACCGTCCTGCTCGTTGGTCTGCGGCTTGGCGATCAAGAGATCTTCTTTCTCCTTGGTGCCCTTCATCAATAATTTGGCTTCGAGCTCTGCAACGAACGCCCTCAGGGCCCAAGAGTAGTGAGAATCTTCAGTGCCATCTGGCCCCGTGAGACCCCTCGTGGAGGTTCCCTCGCCTGCCCACTCATCAGACGCCTCGCCATCCTCATCACCCTCCTCGAACACCTTGCAAACCGCCCAGGTTGTCCCTGGCGCCAGCTCATGAAAAGGAGGCTGAGCGCAACGCACAGATCCCTGGTAAGCATCTCTCATGGTAACGTCTTTCAGGACATGGCAAGCGTGTGAAGCCATGACGCCATTCTTCAGGTAGGCAGCACACCACCAGTCATAAGCGACTGAGGTGGCATGGTCATCCCCTGCTAGAAACGATGGTATGCTGTCCCACAATGATCTGTAGTCTGGTCTGGACCCAGCGAAGGCCTCCTTCTGCTGCTGACTGAGCGCATGGTAAGATGCTGACTTCATGTACCTACGCTTCCTGGCCTCAAAAGCCCGCTGGACTTTCGCCACCATGTCCACGAAACGCCTGATGAAGAGCGCTCTGTCCTCACTCTTACTACCGGTGTACTGGAGTCTGACGTCATCCTTGTCAAGTGAGTGGCTCTCCTTCTCATAGTGATCCATCTCGTCTACGTCGTCAAACGCAAAGAGAAACTGGTTTGCAGGCGCTGAGGCTACTACTGCTGCTGCGAGTGCTGCTGCTCCTAGCGCTGTTGCCGCTGGAGATGACGGTTCGGAGGGAGTATTTTCTGAGCCCGACCCCTCTGCGCTCATATACTCCGTGTCAGGGTCCTGACTGGTTCGCCCTCGTGCCAGCCGTCGTGCCTCACGTTCTCTGGAATGGGCAGAGGCAGCGCTTGGCTCTGACTCTCCCTCCGTGGTGAAGTGCTGTGTTGATGCTCAGTCAACGGGACCAAGGGCGAGTTCCCCTCTCTCAGCGCAAAGCTCGTTCCCAGTAAACTGGAGTCTTGACTCAGACTGGCTCAGGCCAGTGCACTGAGTGCCCCTGGATTTGCCTTGCTGAACAAGTGAACGAACGAAACGCGTGTGGGCAACGAATGCCTAGAGGTCCAGCACTGCGCTTCAGCACTCTGAATCAGCAGCAGATGTAGAGTATTCGTGCAAGGAAAATTAAAGCTGGGCCAGAGCGCTGAGCGCTTCTGGATTAGCTGGGCCAGAGTTCATAAAGAGGACAGTGACAGTGAGGGCAACTCCTCAACACCAAGAAATAGCACTGATATGCAGCGGTGTGAGCTAGGCCAGTGTGCTGAGCACCCCTGGATTCACGCCACCACTGCTAATCAAGAAAGCCATGGCTGGCATATAAGCTCACTCCCCAGTCCAGTCCAACAAACAAGTACCAGGTCGCTGACAGAGTTGGAAGCTAAGCCAGTATGCTGAGCACTCTGGATTCGCAGCACTACTGCTGATTCAGGAGGTGGCCCGTGATATAAGGGCCTCACCGGTTGACCAGCACTGTAGAAAGGATAGAAGAATTCTCCAACACATTGTGATAAGACAGCAGAAGGTCACTCCAGTAGTGAGCAGCACTCCAGGCTGGAAACGTAATTAACTCTAAATTCACCAGGTCACTGTGTCAAACCAGGGAATAAACCACTCAGTTGCCGCCTTCAGAGTTGATGCAGCTGCCAGTCCTCTAGCAAGCTCTTCCTCTGCTTCAGGCTTAGGCCAGTACACCAGGGGTGTCCCTGGATTAACCGTCAGACAAAGTGGAGCTGCCAAAGAAACCGTAAGTTGGAGTTCCAGTCATAGAGCAGTGATTCACTGCTGATCCACTTCTCCGCTGGTAAATAAAAGCAGATGTCGCCGCTAATTAGCTCACAGGCCAAGCACACCTGCCTTTCAGCTAAGCCAGTACACCAGGGGTGTCCCTGGATTCACTTCAGACAAGGTGGCCAGCTGGAGAGCCCACTGGAAGATAGTTCATCAAGGTGCACATCAGCTGTTGATCCACTCTTAGCCGGTAAGACAGGGCAGATGCCGCTGCTGATTAGCTCTCAGGTAAAACACACCTGCCTTTCAGTTAAGCCAGTGCACCATGGGTGCCCCTGGATTCACTTCAAGCAAGGTGGTCAGCTGAAAGAACCACTGAGAGCTGCTCATCCAGGTGTACATTAACTGCTGATTGACTTTGTCGCTGCCGCCGCCCAAACTCATGCAGTGCTGATTAGCTTAAAACTGAAGGACACCTGTCAGCAGCTAGGCCAGTGCACCAGGGGTGCCCCTGGATTCGCTGAAGACAGAGGTGTTAAGCATATCACTGTGCAGAAGGAAACCGCTCATGTCTGGTGAATTCAAAGCTGATCCGTCGCCGCTGCTGCTGGAAGCTCTTCCAGTGCAAGTACCACCAAGCTCAGGGAAGAAAAAGGTTCCGCCAGTGCACCGTGGGTGCCCCTGGAGTCGCCTGACTTCCGAATCCGCTCTTTCAACTGCTGCTAACTTCTCGCCAAAGGGCCTTCACTTCCGGATTAACACTGAAATAAAAAGCCGCTCCGCGCAGGACATTATTGTTTTGAAAAAGTATGAAAACAGCAGCAAAATATATCCGTCAAAATTGATATTATATCACAAAATACGAATTATTGTGTGTACAAAAGCTGTGAGCAGAACTGTCTTAGCACTCTAGCACTGGCACGCGAACAGCCACCTAGTACTTGCGAAGGCAAAACAATAATGAGTCCACTGATCTAACCTTCGGTCAGAGGTCACTTATCTCTCAATACTCTGTCACATTTTCCAAAACTGTAACGGGTTCTAGCCCTCGAATCTTCATCTGGCCAATGGAAAGTCATTATTCCATGCCAGCTTTAATACTGTTACCGCTTAACACATTCTGACTGACACGTCAGTGGCAAAGGAGTCACTGCCGTCGTCATCGTATCATTCCTCGGTAACCTGATATTGACAATATCTTCTCTGACAAGTCCGCATCTCACGGATGGTCATCTTCGCAAAGCCTGTCATACTGTCACCACTGTCATGCGTGTCACCAGCTGAACAAACCCGGCGCGGTACCATGAGAAGCCGGCGTTTGTTACAGCTTCCCACGGGGCCTGAGGTCATAGGCAAACCCTGCACATAAAGCCAAACCGTTAATTTTCAAAAAATTGCGCAGCGCTTCCGCATGATTTTCGCGCTTCGCACACGAAACCCTAATACCTCGCTCGCTAATGGTACAACCGAACGAACGAAGAAAGAAACACACCTCGACCTTAGGTCCGCAGGTGGTATAGTTAGTGGATGGTGTGCCTCGATCTTAGATCCGCAGGCAAAGTTATGAATGCAAACGAGTATTCCGACCTTGGGCCCGCAAACAACTCGTTGCAAAGGATGATGAGTTTTCATATTTCAAGAAACGAACGCACACTCAAACACCACGCAACGCACGTACCGTCGGTACTTCAATGTCTCTTACTCATCTTTATGTTGGCTGCAGCCAACATAAAACCCAAAGTTCCGAAGCATATTACTCATGGTTAATGGTACATATTGCTCCAAAGTAGTGTTGTTTGAAGGGCTACTAGACCTTCAAAAAAATGTCAATACGTGGTATACCTTCTTACACCCATGGGGGCTTGCATAATTGTGCCCTAGAGTTGGGGTATGATCGCGAAAATACAAAATGCTCATTATGTTGGCTGCAGCCAACATAAGAAAATTGTGCAATGTGAGCGGCATGAGAAGGGCATTGAAAAATTGGGCACCTATGTTGTCAAGATCTCGAGCTGCTCTTTTTGGGGTGCCTTGTCAAAACTTTCATCCGAGTTCATCTTGACCCTCAAAATATCGATCGAAGTAACATGGGTATGTAAACACCCAAAATTCCTTGGAAATTTCACAAATCTTCACATTCTCTTGAATGGTAACCCAAATTCTCGCCGATGATTTCGAGCGTCCCAATGTTGTTAACGCATGTGTGAAAGAGAACATCCTCGTCGTCATTTTGAGCTAATAAACTGTAGAATCCGATACCGACAGCTCCCGGCATTGTCAGCAACGCTTATGTTGGCTCCAGCCAACATAAAGGGGCCTAATGTTGGCTATAGCCAACAGATGGGTAACAGACATCAAGGCCCCATTCTTGAACTGCTTCAGCCATTGCGAGCGGACGGACGGCGGGAAGGACGGAAAACGACTACAAAAATACGAATATTATCGACTACGACGTCGATATATTATATTGAAAAAAACAGCAGCCAGCAAGCAGTTCGTTAAAGGTTGCCTAAAGTTACAGGTTGCCTAAATGGGACTGACACTTTTCGCGATAAGTTCGATTTCTGCGTGGGGCGGGGATCGAATCTGGGATTCTGGGTCAGTGTCGCTCGAATGTAAAGTTGATCCGACGTGCAGTATTCGCGAAAGCTAAAAATTCGCGACCATGAATCAGAAATTCATGACCATGAATTTAGAATGCATGACCATGAATCTGAAATTCGCGACCATGAATTCCGAGGAACGTTGACCACAGCGGTTGTGACGGGCCGCCAAACCTGTCCGTCTTCATCGTTGAATGACTCGTTCACTTCCGCGCGCCAGTGGGTTTTTTTACAGAATTCTGTCGTTCTGTGCAGTTTATGTCGTTTTGTACAGTGGTTAACGGTGGTGGCCCCATGTCTACACAAGTCAAGCAAATATCATATTTCGTCTGACGCGCCAGTGTCGGCTTTTGCAGAATCGTGACCGTTTTTGCAATTTATGTCCGTTTTTGCAGTCCTTTTTTTTTTCGTGTACCTCTGTTTTTAACTGCGCCCAGTGGGGGCTCCGCCCCCACACCCCGTAAGTACACTTTTTTTTTTGAGCCCGGTGGGGGGCTCCCCACACCCCATAAGTACACTTTTTCCCAGTGAGCGGTGGGGCTCCGCCCCCACCCCCGTTCCTACACTTTTTTGGGTATTGTGTCACCAACTTGCATTCTGGGAGCTTTGCAGACTGCGTCACATGTCGTGAAACTTGGCGACCACCTATCTGAACACAACGTGTCGTCGACGACAACGACAACGCTTTGCGGGCGTCATCGTCACCGTCGACCGTGTCCTGTGACACTGCACTGCACTGGCACTGTCTCAGACTGTCATGTCACCAACTTGCACTCTGTCAGACTGTCACCAACTTGCACTCTGGGAGCTCGAGCTCCGCGAGCTCCTGTGTATAATTCCCAACGCTCATGACACTGTCACCAACTTTCATTCTGGGAGCTTTGCGGACTGCGTCACATGTCGTCACATGTCAGATAAGTTCGATATGGTTGGGTTTCATCCCAAGCAAGGTTGGCATTCGCCAACCTCGACTTCCACATCTCAAGAGCGCGCGTCCCTCCTCGCCATCGGATACCTGCGACATGACCTGCGCACACATAGTATCATAATTTTACACATTATGATAAGTGAACTGAAAAATAAAAGTAGCCAAGCACTTTGGAAATCCCTGTGTGTATCACAGCAGTCACAGCACCGTTCGCCCCATGAGGCGGCGGAACGTTGAAGAAATTGCGTACTAGCTGAAGAATTTTAGGATGCAATTGCGGATTGGGATGGGTCAACGAAGAACGAGTGTCACAGTAACGAGTAAGCAGTCACGCAACGGCATCGGCAGCGCAGCGGCAATGGTGTCCGCGATGTCGATGTGACATCACATGTGTTCACCGTCTGCTGCCGGCGACGTTCATTGTGGTCATTGTCTCGCGCGATAGACGCAGCCGTGACATTCAGTCATCATGTGTCATCAGGACAATTCGAAATTCGAAGAGTTCCCAGCGCCCGTGTCACCCTGTCCCTTATTAAAAAGTAAGTAAGCAGTCGCAGTCGTGCGTCTTGGTTTGTGAGTAAATAATTTTTGTTGCAGTAAAACTGAGTCAGTGAATAATGTCAAATTATATAATTGATATATCCAAGATATATTAAATGCTGTTAAATTTTCTGGGACGAGTGTACATAAAATTAATTACAGAACTATGTATGATATGAGTCAGTATTAAAAAGTAAGTACCGAGGTATTGTGTCTTGGTTTGCGAGTAAATACTTTTTGTTGCAGTAAAACTGAGTCAGTGAATAATACAGTTCTTGCATCATTAATTTCCTCGTCCAGAATGCCATTCTGGACGAGGATTCTGCCCGCGCGCGAACTTTGCATCTTTATTCCTAAATCCTCAAAAGCGACCATTTATATCATTTATATATCATTTATACTGATCTTCAGAACAAGGAACGAGGAACAAATTTTCAGCCACCTCCAGAGGTGGCTCAAACTTTTCTCCTCGTTTTGTGGAGTCCTCGCGCTGGGCAAGCGAATAAATTTGAGCCACGTGGAGTCATATCTGCCGAGTTCAGAATTTCAAACCGAGCTCGGTGAACGTTTTCAAGCAGAGCTTGGACAAAATAAACGTTTTCATCTTATCGTTATGGAACTTGTGGAACTTGGTTTTTCCGACGTGTCACTCCGAATTTCGGGAACATTCGTGAGAAGATGCAAACCCCGATGCTCCTCACTCCTCGATTTATGTCCGGAAATTTTTGCGGCCACAGTTCCAAGAACTCCTCGCGCGTGCCCTCGCGATGCCTCGCGGTCCTCAGAATTTAAAATGAGGAATTTAATGATGCAAGAACTGTAATGTCAACTTATATAATTGATATATCCGAGATATTCAATGCTGATAAAATTTCTGGGAAGAGTGTATATAAAAGTAATTACAGAAGTATGTATGATATGAGCCAAATATTAAAAAGTAAGTAAGCAGTATTGTGTCTTGGTTTGTGAGAATTTATTTTTGTTACAGTAAAACTGCGTCAGTGAATAATGTCAAATTATATAATTGATATATCCAAGATATTCAATGCTGATAAAATTTCTGGGACGAGTGTATATAAAAGTAATTACAGAACTATGTATGATATGAGTCATAGAAAAGTATTTTTCAAAATACGGAGTGAAAACCTGAATCGAGGATTTTAAAATCAAGTCCCAAGTCCCCCCAACCCCCCACTCGTCCCGGCCTCGAGAGCCCCAAGTCCCCCACCCCCACTTTCGCCGCGCCGACAAGTCCCAAGTCCCCCTACCCCCCACCCTGGCAAGTCAACGGCTTCCCCATACTTAAGCCATGTTTCCCTTCTACCGTGTACTCGCTCTGTGGCCATGGATGAACTTCCTGGCGTTGTTAAACCTGGTGAATCTGCTGGCGCTGTGGCCCAACCCTGTTAAAAAGCCTAAGAAAGGGGCCAAAGCGAAACATAACTAGATTAGAACATGTGATTGCTAAAGTCAGTTGTTAGCAAAAGTAGTTTTAGCTTGACAGTATAAAGCTTGACAGTATGTATATTTTAAATTGAAGAAAATATTCTTGAAAAAAAAAACATTTGAAAATGTTTGTTATCCTGTCAGTTGCATGTGTCATGATTTTTTATTTGTAAAATGGATTATTAATTGAAGCATCGTTTTTCTTGAAAACTCAACGGTCAATTTAGATTATATTATCTATTAATCATTTCGTCGCGTTCATATAACATAAATTTGATCGACGCCATTATTTTCTCTTTCGTTTAGCTGTCATAGAGATATTTAATAGTCGTTGAGAGTCGATCTGTCAAGCTTGAGGTTATGTAGTCGTTTAGTAAGAGTCTTATTATTTCGTGGAAAATATTGTTAAAGCTGCTCGTTCATCTGCGAACGAAAGGAACTTTCAGACTGTTAACCCTTAAACCGTTTCCTGGGTCATATGACCCAAGGGTACCAAAAATTGATTTTTGAAGCCGTCTAAAATCCAAAAATGCATTTGAAAACAGTTTTGAAAAGGTCTCTCTTATGCGCATCGAACTGCGTGCCCAATGTCCCTCAAAACTGTCGCATGCTTGCAAGATCGAACGATGAAGAGTGTGAAAATCGTTTGACACAACACACGGTTATGGTTTGCGCGTATAAATACACATGCTCAACCCTATTTAGGTCACGTTACATCTTCAACACATAGTTAGGCGTTATGCAAAACATGCTAGGGTCATGATTAGGGTTTACACGGGGCAGTGGATACGCATTCAGCGCCGCAATGCGTGAGATATACATTCATTGGTGACATCGCATTTTCACTCGATGCTCAATTTTGAACAATGCGGTACGATGCGCCTTTGAAATACGTTTCAAGTGGTATGCTCAAAACGCAAATCGGCCTTCGTATGCGGCGGGTATATGGAAAACACTGACTTCAACCAAAACCAAAATAGTTATGACGGTTTAGGGGTTAAGCGCAAGATATCGACCTAAAAGTATCGTAGTCAGCGATTCGACAGGCTGTGTCGTGAGCACCTCCGTGGTTTCGTGGCAAGTGCCGTCTTTAGGAAGAAGTACATTATTATCGTAAGTGTGGCTTCGTCGGATTCGCTTGTCTTGTGCAGTGCATGTCCGCCACCGACAACCCCAAATTGTGCGCTGAGAAGAGAGAAGATTGTTTCGAATGTCTTAACCAGCGAAAGGAGGTACCGACTGCACCCGATTTTCGTGCAGTAGAGCGTAAAACGCATGGCTCTTTGGACAGTAGGTTCGCTAGAAGTCCCTTCTTTATCCAGTTGCATATTGTTTGTTCTACGTTGAGAAAAGTGAATGTGCAAATGTGCGCTTGTGAACCAGTTTGTTAGATGCTCGCAAGCCTGAAGATTTGAAAATATGAAGTGAGGTGCAATCCTATAACTGTTTTGTGGGATCATAGCAGGTGTACGCATTTCTCCGTCTCGCCATGAACTCACGAAATAAGTATGCCCTTGCTACAAGACGTCTTATTTGATCAAACGTAATGGCTCCGACACTCACGTAAGGATTTTCCTGCATAATCCTGTAATATCCTATATTTTGCAGGATCATACAGGATCATACAGGATCCCCCAGGATCCCCCAGGATCCTATAGGATCCTATAATTATCACTCATAAGTCCCCGTAGGATATTAAAGGTGGAAGATAAGTTCCCGTAGGACATTAAAGGTGGAAGATAAGTTCCTGTAGGATATTAGAGGTGGGAGATAAGTTCCTGCACGACATTAAAGGTGTATGATAAGTTCCCGTAGGATATTAAAGGTGGAAGATAAGTTCCCGTAGGATAATAAAGGTGGGAGATAAGTTCCCGTAGGACATTAAAGGTGGAAGATAATTTCCTGCAGGATATTAGAGGTCGGAGATAAGTTC
>LGRX02021727.1:0-15219 GCA_001247695.2 Cymbomonas tetramitiformis
TAGAGTAAAGCTGAAGAAGTAGGCAAACCGAGCGAACCGTAATCATTGATCAAGACCAATGTGAATAAAAGTTGAATATGTACATGTGAATAATATGTTTTTATAATGAATACGAGTATTGTCCATAATGAATAAGTGTATTGCAACCTATGCCCATGTTCGGTGCGGTGTGAGGACAGCTCCTCTAATACGCGACCTTACAGTACAGGGGGGTTGTGTGGGCCAGGGGGGGCAGGAGTACGGGGACAAGCCATGGCTAAGATTGTTCCCGGGAGCGGACGCCCATTCCGTGCACACCCAAAAGTATCCGGCGAACGTAGACGTCCTGTTGGATTACCACATCAGTGCGGGATGTTCGGCAGATGACGAGCAGTTGAATGCCATCAGGGAGTTCCGAGGAGGAGCGGCGCTCGCCGTCTACACGGCCCAGTTGGCAGACATAGAGGTCATCCTGGAATGGATAGATTGGATCAGCAAGGAGCTGTGTAGATTGTTGCAGTTACTTGAGGAATACAGCAGCGAGGAAGAGACGCTTCGGAAGGCGCAGCGCGCATTACCTCCTGACGAGCCCCTCCCTAGGGGGAGTAACCGGCAATTAAATGAAACGGGCTTGACTATTACCGAGCTCCGGAAAAAGCTGCACGGTAACATTACGATCAACACCAAAAGTTGGAAGCTTGCACGCGAAGCTTTCGGCGAGCCCCCCCTGACCCCGGAGTTCATGAGGATGGGGGTGGAGGACCTCCAGGATTTCTGTGTTCGGCTTCGTGCCTGGTGGGATTTGGCCGTTAGCACCCAGGAACTGGTTCGTCAGGAATATGAGGAGACGCTGAATCCGATTTCGGAAAGTCTACTGCCGTTCTTCGTGGTGGGTGGACTGTTTTCGAGTGCGGTGGCGAAGTATAAAACCCCACCGTTGATATCCCCGCACGGCCGGGCGCAGGTCCATTGCCTATGGGAGGCTGGTGACGCGCATGGCGGCCAACCGCAGCGAGTGTTTCGTATAGTGTGGTGGTACATGCGAGATGAGATGGTGCGGCGGGGAGACTGTATCTATCGCCATTTGGGGGAGAGGACGCCGGACACAAAAGTATTCCTGCCGGCGCCTGCTGTACTCGGTCGTTGCATTGACAGCCCCAGTCAGGTCAAGCACACGGACGTTCATGCGCATTCCATGGAGGAACTGCTTGGGCTGGAACGGGTGTATGGTGAGGCTGGAATCCGTACCTACTCCGCCCTGATGTGCCTGGATGAGCAGGGTTACACTGAGGTCTTGCCTGAAACGGTTGAGACGAAGTACTGGTCGGAGAACGAGGATGGTGTCATGCAGCTGCCCGCGGCTTTCCAGGGCTTCCCCACCGCCTCCCCTTTCCAGCAGGCGCGCGTGGGAGGAGGGCCCGGTTGGATGACCGTGTGGCCGGCCACGCTCACCGCACACCAGGGAAAGTGCCCTGGTCAGGCCGTGCCTGGGCTGGAAGGATTATTCAGGCAGAGGTCCCTGTCCCTTTGCGTGTACCATGCGTTCTCGTACCTGGAGAAGGGTGTCATCGACCTGGACAACGCGGTGCACATCGCCTCACACGGGTTCACGGAGATGTACGGCATGCCTATACGAATGGTGTGCATAGCATGCGGTGATGCCATCCAGTTCAAGGGCGGGTACGATCTCCTGCCAAGGGTGCACGCCTGTAAGGCTTGCATACACCCCCTTCACGAGGGTACAGATCTGGAGCCGTCGCACGAGTGAGAATGGCTTAAGTATGTGTCACAACTATAATGGAATATTTCTATGATGTTATGTAATCGCTGTGGAATCGCAGGAATTTAAAAAATACAACTTTTTTTCATATTCCCAAAAAAATATTTTTTCAGGGTGAAATCGCCGAAAAACCGTTGTTTTTAGCTTGATTTGGCGTCCTACTCCATTATGCGGGTGAGGAGTGCAGCGATTCGTGGAATTGAGGGGTTTCACATATCACGTTATTAATCCTGATGGTCACCGCAATTTGAAATTTTAAAAAAAAATATTTTTTTGGCTCAAATCGGTCGAAAATCGCGGTTTTTTGCCTGTTTCGGCCTGTCGCGGGCCTGTTTTGGCGTTCTACGCCACTCGGCGTGTGTGGAGTGCACATATTCGTGGAAATGAGGGTTTTCACATATCACCTAAGCACTCCTGATGGGAATCGCAATTTGAAATTTTGGAAAAAAATTTTTTTTGGCCCAAATTTCAACAGAAATCGATTTTTTTGCCTGTTCCGGCCTGTCGCGGGCCTGTTTTGGCGTTCTACGCCACTCGGCGTGTGTGGAGTGCACATATTCGTGGAAATGAGGGTTTTCACAAATCACCTAAGCACTCCTGATGGGAATCGCAATTTGAAATTTTGGAAAAAAAAATATTTTTGGGCCCAAATTTCAACAGAAATCGATTTTTTTGCCTGTTTCGGCCTGTCGCGGGCCTGTTTTGGCGTTCTACGCCACTCGGCGTGTGTGGAGTGCACATATTTGTGGAAATGAGGGTTTTCACATATCACCTAAGCACTCCTGATGGGAATCGCAATTTGAAATTTTGGAAAAAAAATATTTTTGGCCCAAATTTCAACAGAAATCGATTTTTTTGCCTGTTTCGGCCTGTCGCGGGCCTGTTTTGGCGTTCTACGCCACTCGGCGTGTGTGGAGTGCACATATTCGTGGAAATGAGGGTTTTCACATATCACCTAAGCACTCCTGATGGGAATCGCAATTTGAAATTCTCGGAAAAAAATATTTTTGGGCCCAAATTTCAACAGAAATCGATTTTTGGCATGTTTCGGCAAGTTGCGGGCCTGTTTTGGCGTTCTACATGTACGTATATTATATACTCATGCGTGCGAAGTGTGCATATTCGTGGTCTCCAGGCCTGTTTCAGTTGGAAATTTGTAATTGCATACGAGTTGCCATCACGAGGAACACAAGCCTGTCATTATCAAAACATGAATATAATTTGTTATTTGGATAACGATTAGCTGGAGCACAATGGAAGCGTGTTGGACCCATAACCTAACACTTTTCAGGAAACATTTGCATTTCTTTTGCTCTTCACATCTCATTGCCAATAGGCACACTGCATAGCATTTCAATAAAAATAGCTTTATTTTTACATGCTTTTAAGTGTGTGAGAGAAAATCTCTTTTCGGAATATATCTTTTCTAGGCTGATTCACAGCTTCACATGCTTTTTAGGCTGATGCACAGGCTCCAATTTAACCATATCTAGGGGCGGCGCATGCCAGGTCCATAAAACGGGTCCCATGATTGCCGCGGCTGTGAGGACCACTCAGGCGGAAGCTGCCTTGACAAGGCTGCATTCAGCCTCATCGCCTGCCGTAAAGGCATCGTGACCAGCTGCTCAGGGTACTGCTGCTGCACCGCCAACGCATAACCCGGCAGCATGGCATCATGGGCCGCACGGCCGTGGGGTGCCCGATAGGTCTGCGCATACGGGGTCTGCGCAGGATACGGGTCCAGCCCCAGCATCATGGGCGGGTCCTGGGGGAGGGCGGCGAGGGCGCGCCCGTGATGTTGGGGAGGTACGCTATCCGAGTTATAATAAACCCCACCATACACCCACTCATATGGCATCTCCGGCGGAGCAGTCTCACCAGGGGAGCTGGGCGCGTGGAAAAGCACGGGTCTTGACGGTGCTGCTGCGGACGGTGCTGTTGCGGTGGCAGCTGCAGGCGGTGCATCTGTGGTGGCAGCTGCAGGCGGTGCTGCTGCGGTGGCAGCCGCAGGCGGTGCTGCTGCGGTGGCAGCTGCAGGCGGTGCTGCTGCGGTGGCAGCTGCAGGCGGTGCTGCTGCGGTGGCAGCCGCAGGCGGTGCTGCTGCGGTGGCAGCTGCAGGCGGTGCTGCTGCGGTGGCCGCGGCAGGAGATGCTGCTGCCGTGGCCGCCGCTTGCGGTGCTGCTGCCGTGGCAGCTGCCGTGGCACCTACCTCCGGCCCTGGGGAGGCAGCCGACGCAATCCCTGCCTGGGCCAAGGCGGCTGCCCCCTGCGCCAACTGCATCTTCAAGGCCTGGATCCTCACCTGAGCCTCCAACTCGGCAATCTCCGCCTGACGGGCCTTCGACGCCAACACCGGAGGTTCAGCTGAGCTCGGTGTCACCTCCCTTCGCCCCTCCCAACCTTCCGACCGTGGCCTGGCCAAGTCCGTCGTCAGGCTCCCCGTCGCCGCGCGCTCCCTGTTAAACAGCTCCGCGGCGTCTGCACTATGATGATGCATCCGGCTGTCAATGGGCGTGTTGCGGCCCACTGAATCGTTGAAGAGGTTCAGGGGATCGAGCACTCCCCCAGGGGAGTGCTCGAAAGGCCCTGAAGGAGTACCCACCTGCGTATCCAGCTCCTCCAATGCCCGCGGGGCTCGCGCAGACAACGGCCCTCTTGGTATGCTTGCTTCTGCCTGCTCCGTGTCCGTGTCCGACAATTCGTCCGGCTCCGACTGTGCAGCACGAGGGCCATGAACTGGACAAGGGCTCCTGCGTTTCCTGTCGGAGCCACCCTCCACTGCTGCCGCCGCTGCCTGCTGCGAGCGCGTTCGTCTCAAAGACTGCAGTGGGTCACAAACCTCAGGCACTCTCTGAGTGGAGCCGAACGCGGGGAGAGTCTCGGAGATGTTCCCCTCAGCGCCTGTCCTCCGCGCCTTCACCCTGGTGCCTGGCTCCGGTCCTTTACCCCAAACAGGGGTCTCAGTGCCCGCGGGGCTACCTCCCCGTCCACGCTTAGTCCCCCGAGGAATTGCCAATGCCATCTTTATCCCAGACAGGGTTTCCGCCCGGAGCTTCTTCGCCTTCTCCCTCTCCGCTGCTGCAGCCTTCTCTTTCTTCGCCTTCTCCCTCTCCGCTGCTGCAGCCTTCTCTTTCCTCGCCTTCTCCCTCTCCGCTGCTGCAGCCTTCTCCTTCTTCTCCTTCTCCCTCTCCGCTGCTGCAGCCTTCTCCTTCTTCTCCTTCTCCCTCTCCGCTGCTGCAGCCTTCTCCTTCTTCTCCTTCTCCTTCTTCTCCGCTTCTGCTGCTGCTGCTGCTGCTGCTGCAGTCACCGGCGGCTTCAACTCGCCGGTCAACGTCTCCGCATGCCCCTTCCCATATGCCTGCAAACTTTTCATCACCCGAATCACCCCCTCCTCCACCAGACCGTGCTTAAAGGAATTGTATGCCTCATCAAAAAAGCCTCCTTCCTCGTTGATGTTGTCGAAGTATACTACCTCCCAATCCCTGGCTTGTGTTATCAAACTTAGCTTGCTGTTCAACGCCGTAGCGCGGAACAGCACCCTCCTCCGCGGAATCTTACTCCCCACTGGATCCGCCACAAGCCACGGCCCATATACCCAGCATGCCGTCCCTTGTTTTGCACCTTCCCTTGGCTTCACGATGGGGCCACCAATCCAGACCACCTCCTTGTGCTGTTCGTGGTACACAACCCTCCCAAAAGCCACCGTATCCCTCAGAAGCTCCCGCAACGCCAGGCACGCATCATACTCCTGTGGCTCCCCAAGCACCACACTCCTCCCCATATCCTCGTCAACCTCATTGATCGCGTTCGCGAAGTCGATCTCCCGCTCCAGGGCTGTCATTGCCTGGGAAGGCTCCGAGGTAGTGGCTCGCTCAATTCCTTGCGAGTCATAATGCTTTCTTCTGCAAGGGTCATGCCCAACCACAAACTCCCAGGGCGACCTTGTTACAGTGGCGGATCCAGTGACCGGAAAAGTGGTGTTTTCCGGAAAGAGGTCTTCCGCCGCTGTAATGTAGGTGTGCGCCGACGCACGAAAAGTTCCACCGTGCATCTCCACCGCGTTGTGGATTAGCCTGCCGTCAAAGATCACCACGCTCTTTGCCGGCAGGAAGCAGGTCACCGGCCGAAGGGTGTCCGGGGTGGCCCCATCCCCCAACTTATGCGACTGGGGGTACACCGTAAACGGGTACATGTCCGTTAGGACAAGCATGACGGACAGCGCACCATAGTCCCGATGCTTCTCCTGAACCAACGCCGCCGGGTAGGTGAGCAGGGCGGTTCGCGCCATGTCACCTTTCGGCACCTCCAGCTTCCCGAACGTGTCCCCCACCGCAGCCACGACGTCCTCAGCCACCTGCTCAAACCGTTTGTAAAACGGCGTGCCCTCCACCAGGTTCCCGATCCACCTCTTCGGGTCCTTCAGGGTGTCCAGCTCCCCATTGGCCTTCTTCTTGAACGCCCTGAAGTTGTTTCTGAACGCGGAGTTTGGAGCCAAATCCTTCTGGAACTCTGCAACCAGAGCCTTAGCGGATATCGTGTCCTGCAATTGACCGACACAATACCCACCCTCTGCAAGCCTATGCCTCCAGTGCTCGTCCAGCAGCACGCCTTTTGTGAAGTGAGGCTGCTCCTCCGCATTCTTTGCCCCCTCCGCAGCAGGCACCTTAGGAGCAGGCGTCTCTCCAGCATCTGTGCCCTCCTCTGTATCTGGCACCTCCCCAGCGGACTGATGCTTTGAAACTGGGGCCTCCACAGCAGGCACGTCCACGGCAGCAGGCGTCTCTGCAGCAGCCGTGCCCTGCTCTGCAACTGGCTGATCCTCAGCAGACTTGTGCTGAGGATCAGGGGCCTCCACAGCAGGCATGTCCTGTGAAACCGGGGCCTCCACAGCAGGCACGTCCACGGCAGCAGGCGTCTCTGCAGCAGCCGTGCCCTGCTCTGCAACTGGCTGATCCTCAGCAGACTTGTGCTGAGGATCAGGGGCCTCCACAGCAGGCATGTCCTGTGAAACCGGGGCCTTCACAGCAGGCGCGTGGAAGAGCGCGGGTCTTGACGGTGCTGCTGCGGACGGTGCTGTTGCGGTGGCAGCTGCAGGCGGTGCATCTGTGGTGGCAGCTGCAGGCGGTGCTGCTGCGGTGGCAGCCGCAGGCGGTGCTGCTGCGGTGGCAGCCGCAGGCGGTGCTGCTGCGGTGGCAGCTGCAGGCGGTGCTGCTGCGTCGGCATCGCCTGCCTCCTTCTTAGAAATTAGCGACAACTGATGCTTCTCCACCAGCCCGCCTCCTGGTTCTGCGCGAACAACGGCTGCGAACGTGGGCGCCTCCTGTAACGGAGCTTCGTCCATGTTTGCAGCAGCCTGCTGCTGCGCTGCCATTCCCTCAGCCTTCTCCGCGCTGGCAGCAGCAGCACCAGTATCCGCAGCAGCCTGCCCATCATCAGGGTTCGGCGAGGCCGTGCACGCCCATTTGACAGGAGGCTGTCCAACGCAGAGATGGCGCCCGCATGTTGAAGAGTGGCTGTCTCCGGATTTTCGGCAGTTCTTGTGGAACCCGCGCTTGCAGGTCGCGCAGGTAACAAGCACTGGGAAGTGATTCTCCGAACCCATTCCGCAAAAGAGGCAGAACAGGCGGGCCAGGATCCCGCAGCGCCCGCATTCCCCTGGAAACCGCTTTTCCCCTGACGGTGTGAGCTGGCGCGACGCGCACCCAACGTGGAAGGAGTCGGAGCACATGTCGCAGGTCGCCAACGCCAGCCTCGTTCGATCCAACGAGTCGTCGGGATGGGGGCACCCTTCCACATTGCAGGCGGGTACTCCTTCACTCTCGGCGACACCTTCCACCAGTTTCCGATCTGACTTAGGATGTTTGCGCCTTAAACCAGCTGGCACGGCTGCCCCAACCGCTGCTGCATAGGTGATTTTATTCTGCTTCATTATTAGAATATTAGCTCCCAATTTATACCAAAGTAACCGTCAATGCCTTCGTCCTCGATCCAAACGTCAATTGCGCAACGAAAACACGCGAAGAAAGTGCTATGGTCGCAGATAGCGTACAGTTCGCAGGTTGGCGTTACCGTTACAAGCACTCGAGCTCTCAGTGAGCAGATATCGCACTTTTGGTCCGACATGCTTACGGTTTTTAGGGGTCTCGTTCAGTTGTAAGATGTCGGGGGAGGGCTCTGATATACATTATCGCCCTCCCGATCATCCCATCTTTTGATCGTGTGGGCGAACCGACATGCCGATTCGAGCTTCCTGTGCGCAGGTATCGGACTTTTGGCCTGACATGCTTACGGTGTCGTGACGGAATTTCAATTAAATTATCTGATATGCATTATCGCCCTCCCGATCAGCTCATCACCTAATCGTGGGTGCGATACACGCGCCACGTGAAATATGACATGTCTGGGTGATAAATCATTACACGATCGAATCTTGAATCGAAATTTATGAATCGCCCGCAGGATCGACGAATTCGTTGATCGTGGGTGCGATACACACGCCACGTGAAATATGACATGTCCGGGTGATAAATCATTACACGATCGAATCTTGAATCGAAATTTATGAATCGCCCGCACGATCGACGCAGCAGTTGATCGTGGGTGCGATACACACGCTACGTCAAATTTGACATGTCCGGGTGATAAATCAAGAAATGGCGAATCGCCCCCACGATCGAACAGTCATTCCATCCTGGGGGCGATACTTACGCCACGGATACTTTTCGTGAAAGGACTATTCATATTCCTGATGCATGTGGGAGTCCGTGCAAAAGTTCAGACATGCAAATATGTTAATTGAAGGCGTGCTTTCGCCCGTAGACTCCTTACATGTTTGCCGCTTATGAGTGGCGTTTTTCGAAAAGGGATGCCTCCTCCTTCTTACCTTGTGGATGTATTGCCATGGCTCACGAGCCTCGGCGACATGGCGCGGAACTTGCCTTTGGAGTTTCCTATTGCACCAACGAATGTGGATCATGCAACAGAACTAGCGGGGCAGATCTCGGAGTTCGTCGATAAATGGAATGTGTTAACTGGGAATAAACCGAGCAGAGATCCTAGCGTGCTGCAGGCAGGTGGGGTTGGGAGGAATGCGAGGAATGCGCCCACACCTACCAGTACCGTTAAGAAAAGGCGCCTTGATCAGAATGCGCGAAGGAGGGAAGCTCGCTCTAGGAAGCGTTTAGACTTGGGCAAGGACGCGGTGGAGGTCTCTGCGCCTCAAGCACGGGTGAAATCGACGCTGGGTCCCTTAGGCGCCACAGCAGCCTCCGCAGGAGCCTCAGCGGTGGGTTGTCCGGTGCCTGATGGAAGTAAAGCACACTGGAACGACAAGCTCAAGGAGGTTTTCATGAACAAGCCGCATCTTATTGGTGGGGCGCTCTCGAACTTTGTGCGCACCTTACCCGCGGAAGAGATAGAAGCTGTGCGGCTAAGATTTCTGTCAGAGGAGGATCGCGTAGGAGGAACGATCGTGTCGAGCTTGCGGGCATCGTTCGCCGCTCTAGCTGGATATGGTTCCAGGCAGAACGCTGCCACGCGCATGGCGGGCGCAGCGATGGTATTTGGCAGAGACGTGGAGGGTGTTGAGGGTGCTGTTGCAAGCATCTTAGGGATAAATGTGAAGGTGGTGAAGGATGGACTCGTTGGGCACCGCAACTTGCTGTTGGGAGCTGCCCTTGGGACAGCGCAACGGCTTAATGCCGGTCTTCTGGCAGGGTTGGTCCTGGAAAACCTGCACATGGCCAACCGTGCTATAAGCGCGGAGCTGACCCACAAGATCCAAGCCTTCTGGCTGAGTGCTGGGATCAGTCGGGTGTCCACGTGTAAACGGGACGTGATCCAGCTGCGGCATATTGATGGAAGCGTGGAGAAGGTGTCGAAGCAGTGGTTGGAAATGACACAGTTGGAGGTGTTCCGCAAGTTCAAGAAGAAGTTTCCCGCCGAAAAGATCGAACTCCGATCTTTTGAGACTCGGAAGCCGAGGCAAGTGCAACGACTCACCCGAAGGGACACCATTTCCTGCTGCTGCAGGTACCACGAGGATATGCGGTTGGTGGTGGAGGCGTATGCTCGTTTCCAGGAGGTGGGCCACTCCGGCTGCAAGTGCACGGACGCGTCGTGTTGCCCTCGCGTTGGAGGCCTTCGGGCACGGCTGTCTGCCCGTAAACCATTTCCTGCTTTCCCGGACTTCAAGTGTGGTCGAGTGGAGGTGGGACGGTCAACCTCCGGTTTCACGGCATCGCTGCTGTGTCCAAGACAGCGGTCGAACGGAGAGCACGAGGACCACCACGACATGCCCTGCTTGGAGGGTTCTTGCAAACGGTGCGGGGGGCTGCAAAACTGGTCGTTGTGTCCGGCGGCGGTTTCCAACACTGCCACGCTGGACTGGCACACCTACGAGAACGTTCATATCGGAGTGGACGAGGACGGGAAGAACAAGCACCGGGTGCAGTTCGTCCAAAAGACGACCACTGCTGGTGAGCTGCTTGCAAAACTGCAAGCTCTGCTCCTTGGTCCGGGGGGGCGAGGGATGTATTTCCGGGGCTATTTCAAGGAAGTGGAGCAGCAAGGATGGACCAACTCTAAAGGGTCAAAGAAGGTGTGGGCGGACGATGCCGATGCAATGATCACTAAGCAGATGCACGCCTCGATGGTGGCGAGCACAGAATCGGGCGCCGAACCAGCACACGCCACAGGGAGACACGGACGAGGTGCCTTGGAGCGCATTCCGTACTTTGACCCGATGCACGCATATGCCCACCCATTCGCACATTGTGTGTTGTACGGGAATGTAAAGAGGTGCCTCAAGCTCTGGTTTGGCAAGCTGAGCAACAACACGCACCCTAGGCTGGTTCTGCCGAAAGCGATTGTTGATGAGATCCAAAGCCGGGCAGCCCTCATCCAACCGCCTCACGACATAGGCCGCCCGTACCATTGCGTGGTGAAGTACTTGGGTGCGTACACGTTCAGTCTTCCCTGCTCATTATTTCAGAAAGAGGCTCAAACGCACTGATGATAGCAGCGTTTGGCGCTCTGTTTGAGCTAATGCCACGAACGAATTGCAACCTGACGAAAACTGTCGCCAAAAAGATAGGGTTGCCAAGTGTGCCTCCATCTTTTCTGCTTTTCGATGAGAAGCTTCCATCGAAAAGAAGAAAAGATGGAGGCACACTTGGCAACCCTATCTTTTTGGCGACAGTTTTTGTGAGGTTGCAATTCGTTCGTGGCATTAGCTCAAACAGAGCGCCAAACGTTGTGCTTATCTGAAATGACTCGCGACATGTGCAGGGTACGTGAGGGTGCGGCTGTGCCTGACCTATCCATGAACAAGCGCAATGGTGTTTGTCGTTATGGGGAGTGCGTGTGCTGTTGTGTTAGTTTGTGTAAATCGTACCCGGGGAGGGGTGTTGGGGGGCAGGTATGTGGACCATGGAGGATTTCCTGAATTTCGTGGTATACTACTCACCTTGGTGTTTGGCGATCTGCTGGTCCATTGGAACATGGTCATGGAGGCTGCCTGACAACACCTGCGGCGGGCGGTGTTGCATTACACGCGAGGGATGGTAACAGCAGATAGCCCCCTCACGGAGACGGAGGTACGGCGGGCGCGGGAGGTGGCAAAGGAGCATTTGTGGGAGCACGCCGCGATCATGGAAGATAAGGGCCCGGCGAAGATGCTTACATTCAACATGCGTCTGGCGGTGGTGCACCTGTTCCGGCAAGAATACTATCTAGGGGATGTGGGTGCGGCCATGGAGTTCTGGGTGGAACGAGGTATTCAGCGGGCGAAAGAAATCGTGAAAGACTCTCACGTCAAGAACAAGCCTGTGGAGGCCATCATGAATGGGACGTGCGAGAAGCTCGCCCTGGAGGCATATGTAAGCTTGCATCCAACAATGCGCTCCCTACCGGAGTTAGCCAACGAGCTTTACCCCGGCCAAGCAGCGGTCTCGGTTGGGCTTGTGGACCCAGCCGCGGAGGCTAAGACATCTCCTTGCTATTTCATGGGTACCGGCAGGCGCGTAGCTCACGACGCACCCGTCCTCGCAAGCTGCTTAGCACAACTGCAGCATTTGGTTGGCATGCTGCACCCCCGGCAGCAGGGCGCACATGCATTATGCACGTGCGATATCATTGTGTACTTGATGATGTCCCTGAATCTGGAGGAATTCACGTCTTCCTTGTACACGAGGGCGGAGAAGCGAGTCTCCTACCACGTTTCCATCTCGGACACTGGCTTCGGGAACATGCTCCCGACTGGGCTGGACTCCCTATCAGAATTCCCATATGCGAAGGTCCTTGCATACTACCTGGTGATAGACACCGAGAGCCAGCATACGGTGTGCCGTTTGGCCAGTTTGCGAGCGTACCGTCAGGTAGAAGATGCATATATGGAGAACCAAGGAATCGCTGTGCTCGCCAGAAATGATTACGTAGAGCTGCTACTGCCATGCGCGCTCATCGGAACGAAGGCATTATTCGTTGAAACAAAGAGTAAAGACACGGGCGACAACCTCTACCATGCGGTGCACCTGCTGCGTGAGATCCAAGGCATTCATTGATCCCCTTCCGCGCTTCGTTCAGGTAATAAGAATGTGAACTTTCCTGTGGTGTCGTACGTGCCATTTTCTCATAGGCTGCTCGAAAAAGTCACAAGCGGCAAGGGGTGTAAGTTACTGAGAATCTGGGGTGGGATGCGCAGCTTCCAGGCCTTCTCACAACTGCAACAGCGAGCAGTCCCCGACGTTCCCAACGGTGCTGCAGATCTATCTACGGCAGCAGAATCATTCGCCTGTCACTCTGCACGTGTATGTCACAAAGCCACGTGGGTTATACTACATACATAGATAGATAGTTAACTGGAAGCTGGATGGAATGGGTTGCATCCCATAGTAGTGTACGTACCCAGCTGCTGACTGCTTGATTGAAGGGTTTTAGGGTTTAAACCCTAAATATGGAACCAGTCACAATGTTACATTTGTAAATATCTGTGCGATGGGAAGCATTGTCCTGCCTACACGTGTCTTCTTAACAGCCAATTACGTGCATGCATGTGTATACAATCTTTAAATATCCAGCATATAGCTTTCTTACACGTGTGCATATCTCCGACATTCCAGCCAATCACGTGCTTACATTTGGGTAAGATTCTTAAGTTTTCTTAAGTTATCCTTGAGCCATGTGGACAATATCCTCCTACCAAGAAGCTTCCACGTACTTACATTTTCTTAAGTTCTCTTAAGTATAATTCTTAAGTATACTGTCGGCCAATAGCTAACTGTACCGATTTAAATATGCATAGTGTGGGTTTATATCGAAAACTTAAGAAAACTTAAGAAAAACTTAAGAAAACTTAAGAAAACTTAAGAAAACTTAAGAAAGTACTTGCAGTAGTGCAAGCGGATCGCGTTGATTGGTGACAAGGACCGCGAAGCTTCCATACAGGCTGGGGCTCTTGTTTCCACGCTTGTCGTTCCAGAGATCGTGCCCCCTGACGCTTCACAAGACGACGAGCTCCCTAACGCTGTACAGGACGACGAGCTCTCTTCGCAACTGGAGCAGGTTCGACAGTCTGCTGTTTCCGTTTGTGTGGCAGAGCAGCACAACCCGAATAGCCAAAAGAACAACGACACCGCTGTTAAGCATTTACAAAAATACCTGAAACGCCGCCATGGTATATGTCGCGAATTTCAAACATTTCCAGTTGTCGCTTCTGCGCGCGCTGATGCCAACACGCTCCCAAACCTTCTCAATTCCTATTTCGACAGCACGACCAAGTCGGAAGAGGACGGCGATTTTTGGTACACCAAAACATGGGCTTTGTCCAGGAAACATGGGAAGCGAAAAGTTGGCGACCTTTTCACTCAGAATAGTGTTGCGAATTATGTCAGCGCCATCATGCGTGCCTACAACCGGCATGCCGAGGCTGAAGTTGTCAAGAACAACCTCCCCGTACCGCACTACAATTTTTACACCGACGCCGAGTTCCTTCTACCTCGGCAAGCTTTGCTGGCATTGCAGGCCAAACTCCCCGACGATGTTGTTCATTATCCGGTTCCGCGTGCTTCAGACGCTGAGAAGATCGTGAACGCGCCTATCCTGTTTGAAGATTCTCTTTACGGACAGTTGCATGCTCGTGCGCTGACCGCTGGCGTTGAATTATGGCCTCGTGGCGGAGCTGAATTCTCTGACCTCGGATTTGATATGTTTACGCTCCATGATGAAGGTACGCTTGTCCCGTTTTCTCCGTGTATCTCTTTCTCATTTCGTTTCCGTATCAAGCGTATTCCGACTCAGCGCTGATTTCACGGTTCGCTTTTTGCAGATGAACCTTGGGTATCTGAAAAGAAACCTGGCGAGTACATCACATTTCACGCAAACAAGTTGGCGCAGAAAACGAAGAAGGTCGGGCAGTCCATCGACAACATCAAGGATCAATACATTTACCATAACCGTCAACTTCCACATCTCGACTTTATCAGCCAGTACAAGGCGCAGCGCGACTTCCGCAAACGAGCCAATATTTCGTGCCCAGCATATTTTTTGCATCTTCACCGGGACCCCAAAATCAGAGCCTACACGCACATCCTTGACCAGCCACTTTCTACCCATCTTCGTTCCAATTTGATGGCGAACATCTGTCGGTCTGCCCAAACCAGCGTCATCTACACCAATCACTGTATTCGCGCTTGGATGATTACTGAGGCTTTCAATTCTGGCGCTGAAGAACATGTGATCAAGGACAAGCCGAGGCACACTTCTGACTGTGCGGTGAAGACCTACAAGAAGCTTGGCGCTCTGGAATCGCGCTCATTGGCCGAGAATCTGCACTGTCGTGTCGCTGGTGGATGTGACACTCTCAGCACCACTCGTCAGCAAATCGCCAACGAGAACAATCCTGAACGAAAACCTTTCCAAGAACTTCATAACTTCGTTCCTTACGTACCGCCATCCTCATTGTGTCCACCGCCAATCCCACCGGCGCCAATCCCACCGGCGCCAATCCCACCAACGCCACCACCTCAGTCGACTTTGGCATCTGCATTTGACCAACTTCCGCGTGGAAATTTCAGTGGCTGCACCTTCAACATCATGGTCGGTGACAATTACAACCAATCTTACGACGCGTACTACTACACCGCAGATCCGCGTCACGGACTTTCACCTCACGATCTGAATGAGATGGCGAACACCCCCGTCGACATCACCTACGGCAAGGACAGCTATCAAGAAGAAATGGACTTCCCTAGCTTCAATTTGTTTGAAAGTTTCCGAAATTAGCAGAGATCTTGCCTGTACAGTGCATGTTTTAGGCTCTTTTAGGCTCTTAAGAGCGAACACTGCCGAACCCTAGAACCCTTGAATTTTTTTGGTATATTGTATAATGAAAATGCTAGGGTGGGAGGGGAGGGGGGGGGTGGGCTGTTGACATTGCCATGAGACAAAGGAAGTTAAAGGGA
>LGRX02021734.1:0-14403 GCA_001247695.2 Cymbomonas tetramitiformis
CGGCCCTTTGAGGCGCTGAGGATTCATCTGGCGGCGTGGCACGGCCCTTTAAGGCGCTGAGGATTCCGGGGAGCATGGTCCAAGCCGAGGCTCACAGCTGACGCGCGTGGCGGGGACGGCGCGGTGCTTGGAGGCACGGGGTGGACAGGTGGATGGCATCATTGCGGAGCCGGAGATCACAAGTTCGCGCTCGTCATACGCCCAGCCGCCGCCGTGCCATCTGTCGAGTCATGTCCGCTGACTGCCAGGTTCCGAGGACGATGGAAGCGCTGTGCCTTCACGGAGTGCCTTCAGAGAGATGGGGTTGACGGCCTGCGGGGGGCGGGACGGGGGAGGGCGGTCTGCAGCTCGCACTCTGACCGCAGCAGATGAATTTGTGGTCATCGCTTGCGATGGCCTGTGGGACGCCCTCACGCACGAGCAGGTTTTCCATTTTGCCCCCTCCCCCTCACCATCGCGCACCTCCCCCTTCTCCCGCTCCTCAACCCCAACTGTTTGACAACTTGCTCACCGCTTTGTCCCTCCCGACTTGTCCGCCGCTTATCACCGCTACGATTTCGTTTTCCTTCAGCAGACGGTTTCCTCGTTTTGTTATCGAATCAATCGGCTATATCAAATCTCACAGTGGCATAGGCCGCCAGCTCCCTCTTACAGATGTGATTTGTGACTGCAATTTGTGAGGCAGCCATTACAGCCGCCCACTCGACGCGGTGCTGTGTACACCGGGGCTGCGTGCTCGTAGTGACCGAAGGGGGGCTAGGAGACCCTTCTAGGGCACCTGAGATGCCGGGCATACAAGCATCTTCTCCGTCACCCGCCCAGTGGCCTCCGTGATGTCTACGAATAGCGCCTCGGTGTCAACAGAATCATCCGTGAGCCCTTAAGCACGCAGAGTGAGATGCTGGTGCTCGAGTGTCCCGTGACTGGCACGTGTGTCTAAGCCGCAGCCGCTGAGTGAAAGCTTCTCTGAGGGACCATTGCTTCCCCCTGCTCTCCATGTGAACCAGGCAACTCCACCCTCAGAAGTTTTGATCCCCAAGTGACAACGCGGATACGATTGCGTGACTCTTTCGATCGCAATTCGTGACGTGCTGAGTGACACTGTCCTCTTCCTCTCGCTCCCTGTCCGCTTTCCGCACTTCGCCAGCTCAGCAGAGCCATGCAGCATCATCCTCGGACTGCGCCAAAGGACAAAATTGAGTTTAATGTTCGCATTTTCGAGGACAACTTGACGTGGTAGAACCTGAGCACCTACCGCATGCCCTTTGGATGCAATGAAGCTCGCCATCATTTGGAGTGTGACTTGCGGAGCCGCCTCTCGGGCGCTGTGGAGCAACAGGTCATTGCGGTCATCCAGGACACCGTGAAGCAGCCCGCGATGAGCGCCCAGCGCTTGGTCACGGAGGCGATCACCTCAGGCTCCACAGACAACGTGACGGCCATTGTGGCGTTCCTGAAACCGGGAGGATCGCACGAGCTCGTCAGTGTTAGGTGAGCTATCTGCCCACAGACCGTGCGATACATTCAACGCATGCCATTGATTGGGTATGTGCACCTCAAACTGTTTCTTTCATAAAGGCGAAAAACGGAGTTGTGTAGATTGATGCATGTGATGTGTTTTTGGTTGTCGAGGAAGGGCCTGATCTCTCGGGGTCTGGGTAATGTGTCATGGAATGCTTAGGTCACACGCTGGAGAGATAGTACGGAAACCCTTAGAGGATGATGATTAGATTGTTCCATACATTACCATGTGCTGCTATGCTATCAATTGTCTCCCTACTCGCACTCACTGATGCGCATATTTGTCAATTAATTATTTTAAGCTACGGAGCACGAGCATGGCACGGACGATGTGGCATGAATACAAATGAGATGGGAATGGCACGGATGATGTGCATGCATTTTGCATGCGTATATTTTATGGTGGGGAGCCAGGTAGATACACTCAGCACTGGCTTTTACATTTTCGGGCGAGGAACCTAGGTAGATACATTCAGCAACGGCTCGCGCACAGCACAACCCACCGTATAAGCGTCAACACATGATTAATCGAGATCCTGGATAGTGGCAACCCCGCCTGGCGGCCCTTGCATAGCGAAACTCACATTGCGTCATCGCACCATCAGCATTGGTTTCGCCCACCCATCATTAGACCTGGCTCCACCACACCTCTCAACCCACCGCTGCCCCATCAATCACACCGTCACCCCATATATATGTACCACCCTCCGGCTCCTGCACATCTAGTCAATCCACCCCTCGCCATCACACTGGCAGCATTGGCTCCACTATATCAGCTCAGTCCACACGTCTTTGTGGGATCTGTGAGATCTTTTAGCGCCGCGAAGGGGCAGCAGTGGCGACATTTTTTTCGTTCTCCTCATCTCCATTTTCATTGTGGTGGGGCATTTGTTTCGGGATTCAGTAGCATACCAATTGTGTTTTGCTTTGGTTTCAGAATAGCATAATTAAAAGTATTCTGAAGCCTGAGTCAAAACTGAACAAAGGACTGGTATCAATGTATTCAATAACTTCGATTTTCGCGGTAAGTGCGTTGTGGTAAGCCAGGGTTAATTTTTAATGAGTTGAAGCAATTTTAATGATGTATGCGAGCGTTGGGCGTCCACGTCAATAATGCGGTAGTCAGTGACATTGGTATCGGCATGCATGTGCACGTGTTCTGAACGGGTAAGAATATTGAAATGCACATTGAAGCGTGTAACGTGCTATGCTCTTCTTCGGCGTCTTTGCATTGACGTTGCACGAACTCTACGTTAGCCTCTGGCTTTCCCGATTGTCACTGACGGAAGTGTCCCCAAAATAATTTATAGCTCTAGTGAGAGAACCCACGATTGTGTGCAGTAAAGCACAAGGGCGTAACACGGTTGACTTTTCCCGTTGACGGTTGCAGCGTTTTTACACGTGGCATTTCGTGAATTTTTGAAGTGACAGGTCATATTATTCGGCACTAAAGGACCTTTTGAGCTTCCGAGGATTGATAGCAGGGGTTCTGGAAATACCCCCCCCCTAGAACTTCAATTTTGCCCTTGGGGGGTTAGCACCCCCCCCCTAGGAGTTACTTTTTGTCCTTGGGGGGTCAGCACCCCCCCCGCCCCCTAGAACTTGCACTCGCGCACACTGCGGGGCGGGCGGGAGTGCCCCACGGTACCACCATAACGCGCGCGGGTCGGGTGGGAGTGCCCCACGATACGTGCCCTGTGATACCACCATCACGCTCGCGGGGGACGGGAGTGCCCTACGATACCCCCATCACGCTCGCGGGGCGGGCAGGAGTGCCCCACGAGACCACCATCGCGCGCGTGGGGCGGGCGGGAGTGTCCCACGATACCACCATCGCGCGCGTGGGGCGGGCGGGATTGTCCCACGATACCACCATCGCGCGCGTGGGACGGGCGGGAGTGTCCCACGATACCACCATCACGGGCGCGGACTAGTCACGCAAGGATGGTGGGGGTGGGAGTGCCCCGCGCTATCGCCTCACATGTTATATTATTATGCGCCGCAGGCGCGAATTTTTGAACATTCCCGACTTTTTCGTTTAACACTGGACTTATTCTGAGGCAAGGGGTGTGCTCAGACCCCCTAGGACTTGCATTCTGCCCTTGGGAAGTGAGCGCCCCCCTAGAACTTGGATTTTGGCGCTGGGGGTCAGCACCCCCCGGGAAGTCACAACCCCCGCCGCCCCCGCTATCAATCCTCGGAAGCTCTTTGCACACTTGCAGCGATTGCAGCGGTCAACGGATTCGTTCCGGCGCGTAGATTTGCGGGATGATTTTTAAGGCATGACTATTAGAATGATTATCTTTCATGCTTCTCATGGGAAACTTGTAGCAACACATACTAGTTGTAAGTCCTCTAGCATGCGTTGTTTGCTGACACCATTACAAGCATACGCACGCCTTCGTTAGGTTAGGTTTGATATTCTTCAAACCGAAACCATCTTCGCAACTCTTAAGATGCGAAAATGTTTGACCGCAAGGCTTGTGAGGTAAAGGAATGAATAATATCCGCCTTCACATATGTTGGTGCTAAGTTTCATAACGTAGGTCGGCATGATAGGCCTTTGCTGTTTTTATTGTTTCGATCAAGTTTGGGTTTGGGTTTGGGTTTGGGTTTGGGTTCGCCCAAAATCTGAGAACCATTCGAAACCTTCGCATTTCAAGGATACTTATTCACATGCCTTGAGCGTCCGGCGATAACTTTACCATAGTGTTAATATTTGTTTCCCAGAGTTTCATAGGCTGCAAGTGAAGGGAATGTCTTTGCTGTTTTTAGTTTGTTCCGATCAAGTTTGGGTTTGGGTTTGGGTTCGCCCAAAATGTGAGTACCATTCGAAACCTTCGCATTTCAAGGGTACTAATCCGCAGACCGTGTGCGTCCGGTGATAACTTCACCATAGTTTTGATATTTATTTTCCAAGGTTTCGTAGGCTGCAAGTGAAGGGAAGGCCTTTGCCGAATTTATTTTGTAGGGTTGGATTGTATTTCATTAACATTAGAACAAAATCTGCGCACCCTTCGAAACCGTGGGGTTTCGAGAATACTCATCCGCAGGCCTTGTGCGTTGATGAATCTGTAACTTATGAATACCGTGATATGAAAATTTTCAAGTTTCATAAGCTATATCCAAACGGAAGGCCCCGGTGGTTTTATTTTGTTTCCATCAAGTTTGCCAATTTGATGGTCGCCTCCCATGGACAAGATCGCGAAGCGCTCTTCACCCATGGAACCATCCCGCACTCAAAAAGGAATTCACGGCCAGGTATTTTGCGAACATGCTTACGAACATACAGTAGCTGTAGTTGTGTACAACCATTCTATGCGTATGCAACAGTGCGTAGTTATATGCTGTTGGTTTTTGGTTCTTCGTTCTAGGTTTTCGCCCGCGTGCCTTCAAGTGTTTTGCAGTCTCTCACCCTACGAAAAACTGCAAGCAGGATCTCCGTTAGATGAAATTTCAAACGTCGCAGATCGACTCTGCATGCGCTCCTCGTTTCTGCTCCCGATCGTGTTCCGTGCCATATTTCTGAGAAATTTTGGCTGGCCGATCGGGGACACTTCCGTCAGTGACAATCGGAAATGCCATAGCCTCTTATTGCGAGACTGTATGTTTTAGAGTGTTCGCAAAGTCGATGCGAAGACGCCGAAGAAGATCCAAGTGCAGCTTTATCCGTTAGTGATACTTCGCTGTGCCTTTCGAATATTCTTACCCGTTTGGATGAACACGCGCTAATGCCGAAGTCGTTGACGATCGCATTATCGAGAGGCGGACAAACACCACAACACAAGTCAAAGCCAAAGATTCGCTTGGAAGGGTAGCGGGGCTTAACACGAAACGAATAAAAGGCGGGGGAGCGTGATGGATCTCCTCTCCCCATCCCCCAACACTTCCCCGCCTCACCGGCCATGACTTCCCTCCTCTCCCAACCGGCCACGACACTCCCTTCTCCTCCCGCCCACCGATTACAACGCTCCCCTCCTCACCGGCTAACGCCCCTCCCCCTCCTCACCCTCACGACGGGGGGAGAGAAGTAGGCCTTTGTCCCGCGAAGAGTAGTAAGTGTCCGACTATAGGGTGCGCTTTTTTATCACTATAAAAACCCTATGAAAACCCTATGACATATGTCATAACCCTATGTCATATATGTCATAAGTCATACAAGGAAATGACAAGGGAAAATGACAAGAAAAATGACAAGTAAATGACAAGTAAAATGACAAGTAAAATGACAAGTAAAATGACAAGTAAAATGACAAGTAAAATGACAAGGAAATATACAATAAATATACAATAAATAATTACGTAATAAATGATAAATAAATTACGTAAATAAATGTGTAACAAAATAAGATTTAAATAAGTTCTAAAATAAATTTAAATAAGTTCTTAAATAAATTATATAAATGATGTATATTATTACATATATATATATTATAAATTGTTCTTAAGTTATTTTATGGAAGTGTCAATAATCTTCTTGCAAGTTCTCTTTTAGTTAAACCTTTAACATTTATATTGTTTCGTATACACATATGTTTTAAATCATTTTTTGAGCTAAAATTTGGATTACATTGATGTATAATTTTCAAATGACTTTTACCTATATCTCGCCCATCCAAATAATTTTCATTCGTATTTTCAATAAAATCGTAATACTCTTGTTCGCGTTTATTAGGTGAAAATAATATACAATTCCTCAAAAGAATTGTAGTGGTATTACCATTTTTTATAAATTTGTATTCATTATGATTACGAACTCTTCTAGATATCATATTAGAATGGTAATCTTCTAACTTTTCACAAGCCTTTAGGCATACGTTGTCATTATCATTTTCTTTATAGTTAATGCATCTCATATAATCTCTTGAATAATATTCTTTTTGTTTAATTAGGAATTCATCAAATACATCTTCCATTTCAAGTTTATATTTTAGTTCATATATATGTTCTTGGACATCAAATGGAAGATCATTCCAAGTAGTAGTTTTTGCTTTTACTACTTCTTTACTTTTCTTTGCTTTTACCAAAAGTTCTTGTAATACTTCTTTCATTTTTTCTTTATGTTGAACTAATGGTAATAACATAAGTAAATAATCATTAGTAGTAATAGTAGTCATTGTTCTACCTTATGAAGTCTAACTCTTTAAGTGGAAAATTTTCGTTACAAAAAACATTTTCTAATATACATTCACTCATTATAAAAAAGTCTTTTAAAAATAAAAGAGTCTTTTAAGAAATGTACAATAAATTTACAATAAGTAAAAATATATTATTAAAGTATATACAAACATTTACTCGCTCATTATAAAAAAAAGTCTTTTGAAAATAAAAGAGTCTTTTTTATGAATACACAAATTTATATTACAAGACCAAAAGGAAAGCGAGCACCTCTTTGATTTATTGGACGATTTACAATTGGTTTTGAAATTACTTGAGGCTGTGGACTTTGTTTCATAAATTTATTCTTGCTTGATTTCTTTGAATATCTTTTTCTAGGCTGTGTACCCTTTTTAGAATGATATTCTTTTGCACATTTTTTCAATGTTTCATTCCATTCAGCTCGCGTCATTTATATATTATTATATATATTTTTTATAATGGTTTACCTCTACTTACACGTTGTCCTCTTGTTTGAATAGGACTCATTTCCAAACCCATATATTGAACATCACTCGTATCATCGTCATCATCATTATCATCGTCAGCCGAAGGTGTTCTATCCTTTTGACCTGAATTAAATAATGCTTGTCTTAAAAAACGATTTATTGTCATTCTTTTTGATGGTCCAGATTCTTCTTGATTTATTGGAGTTCCTTTTTCCAAACTTTCTAAATATTTAACATCGTCATCATATTCAGATTCAGGTGATATAGGAGTTCTTATTGGAGTTTCTACATCAGATTCACTTAAATCTGCAAACCTTTGTAAATTGTCCGCTCTCGTATAATTTTCCGGGACAAAAACATTAACATCATTTCGTTTTAAATTTTGAATCAAATCAGATGGATTTATAAATGAAGTTTGTGAATAAATTGAATTATAAAAGTCTACAGAATTTTGAGAAGGTGCAGTCATTGAATAATTTTTTGATGCTAAATTTGAATATTCTTTGAAAATTGATTTATTTGATGCAGCATTTTTAAACCCTGATTCATTTAAACAATATTGTCTAACAATATCATCAGTCAAAATCTTTCGCATATTATATATATTATATATATTATATAAAATTATCGTCTTCGTCTATTTTGTTGCCTATCGGCTGGATGAGGTGCTCTTAAAATCCTTCCAAAACGTCTTAATTGACCACTAGCTTTGCATTGAATTTGATTTCCAAGCGGACGACCTGATGGTGCAGGGTCCTTGTACCCACAATAAATTCTATTATTAAGTCTTCTGTGCCAGGGGCACTACAACAGATGCTCGGAGATATGTTTTTGATTGAACGTGCAAAGGTACACAATTCGGATTTTTATAATATACTGGATCAGGGCCAGATTGAGGTACAAACGATAATTCGGTTCCGAGTTCTGAAGGCTAAACACTTCTCAAGTGCTCTACTTATTCACTCGTCACTCAGGTTGCAGGGTCAACCACTCGAGAGCCGATGTCACACTTCGGCTCAACGTTCAGTTCCCGATCCGATCTCATTTCTAATTCCGATTCGTCATTCTCGATTCAGATGTTATGCCGACAGGCTGACACGATGACTGCCCCACAGTACTGTCATACTACTGTACTGTCATACATGTGTCATACTGTCATAGCGTCATACTGTCATACTGTCATAACCTTAATATCTGATATTCGATTTCATTGTCTTTTCAACCCCGATGCGAATCTGACCATTCTTCGAGGGTCTGACTGAGTTCCACGATGACACCCCCCACAGTACTGTCATACTACTATAGTGTCATACTGTCATACTGTCATAGTGTCATAGTGTCATACTGTCATACCCCGGACATCTGGTATTCATTCTCATCGTGATTTCAAGCCCAATTTCACTGTCATCGTGCCAATCCCAGATTACCCCCGATGACACACATACGGACGCATAGGCATATCGGCTCACGCTGTGCCTCCGGGCACAACTCTCCCCCCCTTAGGAGTGGTCTACCTCCTGGGATCACTCCGCTAAGGTACCCATCTAAGTTCCAGTTCTTAGGTTTTCTGGTTCCTTGCTGTTTCCAGTTCTTAGGTTCTCTGGTTCCTCTTCGAGCATAGTTTGCCTGCCGCTACCAGGGCACCACTTTCAAGAAGAAGGGTGCCACTTGGAATCTAAAGCGGGTCTTCAGTGTCGCGGAGGCGTAAATGTCGGAAAAGTTGTCGTAGCAGGAGTGCTGGCACGGGATATACACTCGCGGATCGACCTGCTCCAGTCTGCTGCGGGTGAGGTCCAAGCTGAGCAGTCTCTGGATGAGCACCGGTTGCCCATCTGCACGCACACGGTGTTGAAGTAGTACAGCGTAGCAGGGGCGAGGGTGGTGCTGAGTTCGTCCATATGCAGGTGGGTTTCATGTACTGCGTACCGTACATGCAATAGGTACACACCAGCGGTGGGGGAAGCTGGCGCATCATAGGGCGAAGCCGTAGCGCGTTAGGGAAGCGACCTCTGGGGTTTTCCATGAACCAATGTTTTGGCTCCAGGTAGTCAATGATCTGCAATGCTCGTCGTACGATTTTGTCAGCCTGGGGAAGGTCAGGGGGTCCACCAGTGGTGCGCGCTTGACTGTACTGCCTGCAGGGGGGACTTGCCCAAACAACATCGAAGAATCCAGGCGGGTATTGTCTGTAGTCCCATTGTAGGATGTCACACACATGAGTGGGTTGCCAGATATGCCCGGAGTCGAGGGTCACTACTGAGGCGGAGGGGAAGCAATTTAGGAATTCCCTCTCTACTGAGCCAGTACCGCTGAAAAGTACGAGAATCCTGGGCGTGCGGGTTGTTTTTGCCTGTATTGCCAGCAGCTCTGTCACCAGTGCCAACGACCCATCTTCCACGCGCTCTTGGCGTTCCCACGGCAGGGGGATATCATCTTCCATCTGTTCGAGCTGGTCCAGTTCATCGCAGGGATTAGTGATGAGGTGGGCCAGTGTCATTCCGGCTTGAGCGGAGTGGCGGCCACGCTGCTCGCGTCGCCGAGTGGCTTCGTCGCGGACTTGCGCTTCCATGTGCAGTCTCGCTTGCTCGAATTCACGAAGTTGTTGAAGTGGACTTCCGCGTTCAAGTTTGTCACGCGTCCTCCATTGGTCGTGAGCTTTGGAGTAGCCAGTCCAGCGAACCTTCCACTCTTCCACCTCCTTTCCTCGAACAGACCGCACTCGACGTGCAAGGATGCGCTCAACGTGTGCTTCCTTCTGACCGTCCACTACCACTTCTTCAGGTACTGCTAGGTGATCGCGTGCGGCAAAAGCATCTTGACCGCTGGTGTACGGTTTGAGGCGGTGTTGAGCGAAGACGTCGTGAATCCGCCAGTGAGGAGGGAGGCGTAGGCGGTAGGCTACTGGGGCTCCTCTGTCGGCCTCTGGCATGGTCATCTGTACATCGCTGAAGAAGCGTTCGGTCACAGGAACTGGTCCATGCCAGCGCTTGGTCAGTTTCCTACAGATGGAGCGATCCATCACCTTCTCCGTAAGGTGGTTCGCCTCTATCCAGACCAGATCTCCAACAACATACTCCCGCTGCCCGTGTCTGCGATCAAACTGTTCACGCTGTCGCTGTTGAGCCAGCTCTAACCGCTGTCTGGCGTCCCGCAGCTGCGACGAAAATTTCACAGCCACTTCGTGTGCGGTGCCTACTCCCCCAGTTCGTCGTCCAGCGGTGGACTGTGCAGCCTCCAGGAAAAGGTCCAACTGCGACAGCGGCGAGAACCCGAACACCAGTTCAAACGGCGTGAAGCCAGTAGATTCACTCCTGGAGTCATTGATCGCGAACTCCACGTTAGTGGTGAACAAATCCCAGTCCTCCACATTGGCGTCTACAAAGGACCTGAGCATGTCCTCAATAACCCTGTTGCTGTGTTCCGCCTGGCCGTCAGACCGAGGGTTGTACGGCGTGGTACGAGCCACTTTCACACCCATCAGTCTCATGAGTTCCTGCCAGAAAGCATCTTGAAACCGTGGGTCACGATCAGAGACAATCTTCATAGGCGCGCCATGTAAGCGCCACACCGAGTCAAAGTAGATTCTGGCCACCACAGCTGCGGAGCTGTCGCCGAAGTTCATCGGCACAACGTGGACCATCTTCGTCAGCTTGCAGGTGAAGGCCACGAAAGCGTCATTGCCTCTCTCTGATACCGGCAGGCCGGTGACGAAGTCCACCGCGACATCCTGCCATGGCCTGTTCGGGATGCTGTGAGGGTTTAACAACCCATCCGGGTAAGTCCCCCGCGGCCTCACTGATTGGCACACCGCGCAGGATGCAACCCAGGTGCCCACATCTTCCGCGGCCCCACGCCAATAGAAGCGTCGCAGCACCCTCTCTAGAGTCTTGTCTCGCCCAGTGTGACCCGAGGACAATGACTCATGGGCATGACGAATCACCACTTCTCGAAGTGGAGAGTCCTCCCCCAGCACCAACTGATATCTCCCTGCTGCAATCCTCCAAACCACTTCACCCACTAGCCTGAAGTCCTGTAGGCATTGGTGCGGTGCCGCCTTCACTTTCTCTCTTAGTGAACGGAGTGTCCCCTCTCGGGTGTACTCCGCTTTCAACGCACGCAGGAACTTCGAGTCCGACTGCTGGGAGGCCGCGTCTCTGAAGTCTGCCGCCTCACCTGTCCTTATCACAGCGGGGGCTGTTCGCGGATGCCTCACGCGTGCTGGTTGTGGTTTGGCGGGAGGGGCGTGTACTATCAGAACAGGCCAGCGAAGGTCGAAGGCCTTCCCATCTGGGTTCTCGAAGAACTGATTGGGCTCGCCCTTGTCATCGTGAGTAGGGATGACCTCCACAATCTGCATATTGGCCTTTCTGAAAAGTTTGCGCCACGCGGGGAGCTTGGACTGGTGATCTGGTAGGACGAAGACTGCTGAGGTGTTCTCTGGGTCTGCCTTCCATTCCGCGATATACTTGTTCAAGATCGCCTCCACAGTGATGTGCTTGGAGTTGTATGGAGGGTTACACCAAACCCGAAGGCCTCTCCATTTCTCTGAAAGGCAGTCTGTCCAGAATCTATCCGCCTGTCTGTTGCGGCCGCCAAAGTCACAACAGGCGTCCACATCGAAGGGTCCAAATTTCTCGGCGTACTTCGAGGAGTACTCTGCTCGGACACGCCAATTCTGTGAGTCCTCTGGGGGAGCCTGCCGTTTTTGTGGGTGAAGGACCGGGGATGGAGTTGACTGTTGGGGCGCCTGCTGCGGGGTTGGTGAGCTCGCTGGCACCTTCTCAGTGGGCGCCTCCGATGCGTCAGCTCGTGACGTAGGCGTTCGCGTCTTCGGTGACGCCAACTGCGGAGGTGCTGGGGTCGCAGAGGCCTTCCCAGCGCGTGACATACTCCTCGTTATCCTTATCTGGGGTGGAGCTCTGTCAGGGGGTTCGTGTGGAGCTTCTACCGGCTTCGCGCTATCAGCTGCAGGCCAGTCAGGCATGTCGAAGTCGAGATGATCCTCCTTCATTCCCTTATAGAGCTTCGGGTTAACGAGAGCGATGGTTTCCCCCACGTCCATGGCCTGTTCCGCCACGGAGAGGGTCTCCACTGCTGAGAGCCAACAGTCAACAGTCTGGGCCCAGTGGGGATGAGCTGCGGGTGGTGAGCTGGAGAAGCATTCAGACTCCAGCGTTGCCAGGGGGTCTTTCGGCAGATCTGAGGTGGGGTCGATCACTCCTGCCTCCTTCAACCCCTCTCGCACGTCCTTGTCTTTGAAGTCAGGTCTTCTGGACAGGGCGTCCGGTACCAACAGCAGCGCTCCTTTGATGTACTCCATTCTCGGGACTCCCACCTCCACCAGATCCATGTACCAGCGTGCCTGTCTGCGGCTAAGCTCTCTGCCAGGTTCCATCAGCCATTCAAGGGGGCGGTGATCACCCTGGATGCGGAAGTTGGTGAAGATGAGGTAATGCCGCCAGGTAACGGTGGTACAGTGGTGTAGAGCACCTAGCTCACGCTCGCCGGTGTGATAATTCTGCTCGGCGGCTGAGAACTGGCGGCTCTCGTATGCTATCACGCGCAGTCCAAGACCATCTCCATTGTCTTGCATCAGTACTCCCCCAAGAGCGATGCCGCTAGCATCCGTCTGCACCACGAAAGGTGCTGTGCCGTCTGCGGCACCCTTAATGTTGGGCAAGGCGAGCACTGGCGCTGAGGTGAGGGCCTTCTTCAGCTCCTCGAAGGCCCACTGCTGCATGGGACCCCACTCCCAGGGTACGTCCGACTTGGTCAACCGGGTGAGGGGCTGAGCGATCTCGGAGAAGCAGTGGATGAACCTGCGGTAATACCCCGCCAGGCCCAAGAACTGCCTGACGTGGGTAACCGTTTCCAGCTCGGGCCAGTCCCTCACTGCAGCCACCTTGTCGTGTTGGGGTCTGCAGCCATCCGCGGAGATACAGTGGCCAAGGAACCGCAAGGATTTCTTCAACAGTTGGCACTTGGACCTCTTGAGGAAGACGCCCTTCTCCCTGCATGTCAGGAGCAGTTGCTTGACGTGCTCGTAGTGCTCTGCAGCGGTGTTGCTGAAGACGACCACATCATCGATGAAGATCCGGACAAACGGGAGATGGCCCAAGGCCCGCTGCATCCGTCGCTGGTACTGAGATGGTGAATTTTGCAGCCCCTGCGGCATGACCAACCACTCATATGACCCCATCTGGGTGGTGAAGGCGGTCTTCTCGACATCTCCTGGTGCCATCGGTACTTGCCAGAAGCCATCCACCGCGTCGAACGAAGAGAAGAACTTCGCACCCTGCATCTCGTCGAACATCATCTGGATGTCTGGGAGAGGATACTTGTCCTTAACTGTCTGGCGGTTGAGGAGCCGGTAATCGATCACCAGTCGCAGCTCCTTGGGGTTCCCGGGTTTAGGGACCATCAAGCAGGGAGCTGCATAAGGGCTGGAAGAGGGTCGGATGTAGCCCTTGGACATCAGAGTCTCCACGCGTTCTCGAAGTTGGCGGAGTTCCTCTGCGGACTTCTTGTAGAGGCCCGTGGGCGAGTTGCGCAGAGGCGAAATCGCAGCACGCTGATACCAAATGTGCCAGGGGCACTACAACAGATGCTCGGAGATATGTTTTTGATTGAACGTGCAAAGGTACACAATTCGGATTTTTATAATATACTGGATCAGGGCCAGATTGAGGTACAAACGATAATTCGGTTCCGAGTTCTGAAGGCTAAACACTTCTCAAGTGCTCTACTTATTCACTCGTCACTCAGGTTGCAGGGTCAACCACTCGAGAGCCGATGTCACACTTCGGCTCAACGTTCAGTTCCCGATCCGATCTCATTTCTAATTCCGATTCGTCATTCTCGATTCAGATGTTATGCCGACAGGCTGACACGATGACTGCCCCACAGTACTGTCATACTACTGTACTGTCATACTGTCATACTGTCATAGCGTCATACTGTCATACTGTCATAACCTTAATATCTGATATTCGATTTCATTGTCTTTTCAACCCCGATGCGAATCTGACCATTCTTCGAGGGTCTGACTGAGTTCCACGATGACACCCCCACAGTACTGTCATACTACTATAGTGTCATACTGTCATACTGTCATAGTGTCATAGTGTCATACTGTCATACCCCGGACATCTGGTATTCATTCTCATCGTGATTTCAAGCCCAATTTCACTGTCATCGTGCCAATCCCAGATTACCCCCGATGACACACATACGGACGCATAGGCATATCGGCTCACGCTGTGCCTCCGGGCACATC
>LGRX02021735.1:0-11918 GCA_001247695.2 Cymbomonas tetramitiformis
GAATTGGCCACCCGAATGGTGTGAGCCCAAGGTCCAAGGTGCCGTTGTTGCCGGTGTACCACTTGGTTGAAGCCACACGGAAGGGCTGCTGGGAAACTGGACTGGCAGGGCAGAACTGGAGGGATTCCCACCGGTTGGGATAACCCAGGCTGAACCATTCCACACCGGCTGAGGGAGGCTGTTGGGGTGGTGCAAGGTGGCTGAGTACAGGGGGTCAGAGTTGCTGTGGAAGGTAGGGGTGAAGGTGGAATGTAAGTGGAAGGGGGTGGACTGTGGGTAGCCTTCAGGAAGGGACACCAGGGGCTCAACTGGAGGTGGGTATTGGGGAGAGTCCCACTGGTGGTTTCACTGGGCTGGGGGTCGGCCCAAGGCTGAGCATATGGGCTCTGGCTGGTTATGGGGGCCATATTGTCTAAGTTGTGGGGAGGTCAATGAGGGCTGGAAAGTTAGGGTTAAGGTCAGCTGTTGGTGAGATATCGCGTCTCAACTTCGATATAAGGCTGCCTGGGTGGAAAACAGGTTGTTTTGGGCTGTTTAGCCGAACATTTGGCCAGGGCTTCGCGACACGGTTTTGGTCAACGTGCTGGTCAACGGAACCCTCTAAATACAGTAAAAGTAGCCCAAAAGACGGTTTCCAGCCGTGATGTAACCAAGTGAACGGCGGGTTTCAGCAAGTTAGGAACCAACAAAAATGGTTACATAACCCCTATGAAGGTTGTAAAAGCGTTACAAAGTCTCTAGGGCAAAGATGTTAACTTCCATCTTTGCACGAAGTTGGTCCAAAGTGCCCCCAGTGTTAAGGAACGTCAAAAGGTACTTTTGGGGGATATTGTGAGCAATTCTGGACGTCAGCAGCTGCAAAAAAACGTACGGATTGCTGGTAAAATTGCGCCAAGGTTCCCCAAAGTACAGCTCCTCCCCCCCAGTGTGCTGGCCACACTAAAACGCAGGTCCGTGGTTACGCAAGTCCGTGCGCATTTTGTGGGCGCGCTGTAGCAGAGGGAGTAGCCCCTGGTGTTTTTACTAGCCTGCTTTGCAGGGATACTGCACTCTCAGGACTTTGTCCCCTTTGCTAGCGTAAATGTATTATTATTATTATTATTCGTGCGCAGAGGCAACGGACAGCCTCAAAGATACCAAATTGTCCCGGTGTTGCAGGGACATCATTCTATTATGTCTTTTTGGTTGATCCAACGAAACGAGATCTTTTTATTAACATATACTGTACACTGAACGAAATGTCAGGTTGAGCTTTGTATGCAAACTGTAAACTGATTTATGAGACCGAAGACGTTTCCGTCTACACCTTTATCGATTGTCACAACACAACTCTGTGACCCGAAATGTACAAACCCGAATCTTTCGCCATATCTCGATTCGTCATCAATTCCAATCTCTATCTCGAATCACGTTCGTTCTGTCAAAACTTGACACGATGCCAGGTTGTCATACTAACACGATATAATACTGTCATACTGTCATCGTGTCATACCGTCATACTATCATACCTGCCATTTTCTCGGAACTTCTATATCTCTCTGTCGAATCTTGACATGATATCAGACTGTCCTACTGTCACGATGTCATACTGTCATACTATCATCGTGTCATACTGTCATGCTGTCATACATGTCATTATTCTACATCTCTCACGTCTCAATTCATACTATCAGCCATACGCATGACCCGTCACACTCGAGATATCACAGCCGTCGTGCCCACCGGCACAGTACCATTAAAACCATTTGCCTACGACACACATACTACATCAAAATCATTTGCCTACGAGCATTGCACATTAAACCCTACAATTATATACAAATTATGCTCTCAGGTATAGCCTCATCCTTCTGGCGACCCTATCCATTGGCTACTGAATTGTTTAAAGATGCCCGGCTCGATCAGATTCGATTTCGTCGCTTGTTGTCAAGTCCACCTTGGTCACCTAAATCGTACGACTGTCCATGAACTCACCTATATCATTTATACATCCGAGAAACGCACGGAAATATGACATTGGTGAGCAAATACCATAAGGTAATATGCAGGTAACACAAACATGCACATGCTGATCAGCACCAACTCGACTTGTGGTAGGTGTCATACTGTATAGAAGTGTTACCGTGTCTACTTTATTGATTTTAATTCCGGAATTCGTGCGCAATAAACTTGGCTGAAAAGTTTGTTTTTGGAGTTGGTGCAAATATATTTTTTGTTGCATGGTTTCCGATGAGAATTATTTAATTACAACACTTTTCTAACATCACACATTGTGCCTGCACAATTAATCAATTTAACTTTTAAGGTTGTAGTTATGTTGCTGAACTCGACTACCGGTATAAATTTCAATTATTTAAGCCTTTAAAGGTTACCGGTACTCACATACGAAGTATATGTTCAGGCACCGTATTTCATTGCTACGTATGCTAACGCGAGCACAATATAGTAGATATAAAGGTTATACCGAACGAAGGCACACCACTATCTCATACGAGAGTATCTGCCGGACCATCAGCGCGAGCACCTGCTCCACTGCTCTCAGCAGTCCCTTGATCACCTGTTACTATGATTCCTTTTAAGCTTTTCAGCACGATTCCGATTCTCTTCAGAGATCCCGTTTTCTTCACTTGTATCCTCAACGTCCCACAGGTGCACCATCTCGTTTTCATCGAAGACCATCCACGCAATGATGGGACGCCGCCCCTCAGCGAATCCCGTAACGGCGCTCGAAGCATCAACCAAGCCACATTTTGGCCGAACCTAAGCAGTGGCCTTCGGTTTCAGATACTGGTAGTGCACAAGACCCGCCTCCAAGTTAGGATCAGACACACGCCGCACCAAGTGGAGCCATGGGGAGTTCTTGCGACCCACTTTCACAGTAAAAGTGGGAAAACGCGGATTTTGAGAAATGAGGAATATTTCCCGCCTTGTTTTTTGTTGGCGAAGGGAATCGCGCGATCGGGATTAATTATCGCTTTGTTGTTTGTTCGATGGCGCGCAGAAATAATTAATTATTTTTCAACCTTATTTTTTTTACATACCAATACGAGGGGAAATACAAATTAATAATTTGTTATTTTCTTTTTTCGCCACTTTGTCGACCTTTTGATTATTTAATTTTAAAATCAATAAACTAGACACGGTAATCACTGGCAACTGCCGTGTGATTGTTTGCTGCAATGTTCGAAGCGTAAACAGTCAACTGGCATGCCCTAAGATCGAACACTCCGATGAAGTCCACATATTGTCATGTGCATCTCACTTGTATGCTGTGAGAATATCAACGCCAGTCTCCGTAATCAACAGCGTATGCTCACACTGTGCTGTCCATGATCCGTCAGAAGTAACAGCCGTCCTGTTGTGCCCCGAGTCCCAACTCAAGTCCAAGCATGGAGATACACATGTGACAACTGGCAAGAAAAACTGAGTCAGATTTTGGGGTTTCCGGCAGGGGCCATACCAGTCGTCATCCCAGTATCTCTCCCGTGTGGCACCAAGTGTAAGCATTGGCTCTATCTCAACCAACACCGGCAGCGTCCACCTCCGTTCAGACAAACAGGCTCACTGGACAAACCATTGGCACCGCTTGATATACTATACATAGGCTGTTTGCGAGGGATTCGTCATCATTCTGCTAGATTGGTGCAGCGCAAAAGGAGGTTCTCACCAATACAGCTTTGGACCATGATGCGTGATTCGTGTCAAGCCAAATATGGCCCAAGCCTTACACTATCAGGTCACAATTGCATACAGCGCGCATTGGAGGGATCGGGAAGGGCGCCCACGCGTGCGGGTGGGGGCTCTAATAGCTCACTTACCAATGGTAAAGGTCTGGCCGACTTGCATCACCCCGCGCTCGTTATTTCCTGAAATGTTTTGCCGCATTTAAAGTTACAGTAATCGGCTACCACGATTGGAAAGTAATCACACCAAGCGGCAATTGCAATGCCCACATGTCACCAGCATGCAGCAGAAAGAAGCACCGATGCGTCATGACGGGTTTATCTAAAAATACAATACATAATTGATGATTTATGAAGGACTCTGAGAAGGTGATCAGAGCCCTCGGAAGGACCCCGAGGGACTCCGGTAGGGATTGCACTGGAATGCGTTCGGTCACATGACAGTTTATGAGGAAAAGGGAGTCGGGGGCCAATGGGGGATACTCCGGGTGCGTACGGTAGTGCAACACAGCTGGGCCACAATGAAAGACACTACCGACCCCGTGGCCGACGAAGCTGCGGACCACGCCGAGCTTCTGCTTGTCTGCATAATCGCTGCAAAAGGCACGGGGCGAGGCTCCTTACGAAACCATTGATTGCACAGGAAATTTTCAGCCGGCAAGTGCGGCACTTTCGCCGGCGAGAGACAGTTGCAAATTGGTCAGATGGTTTACCGCAGGTGGAATAGAGGTAGCGGCATGCACGAGAGCTGCTGCAGCGGGAAAGCGCGAGGTAGCTATGCATAAGAAATAGGATTGCGACAGGTCAGAGGGAAGCAACCATGGGTGAGAACCAAGACTGAGGCGAGTTAAGAAGACAGCAGTGGCTGAGACAGAGCACTGCATTGAGGGAGGGGGGGCGGCCATGGGGGAGATGGAGAACTGCAGCAGGTGGTAGGGGAAAGCGGTGGGCTACACAGAGCATCGCAACGAGCGAAAATGGCAGTGCGGGAGGGAGGGGACGGCACGCAACCGATATTGGCATAGGCAATGGCACCGATGTGAGAAGGGGGCGCAGTTGCATGGAAGGGAAACCCCGCAACAATCACGAGGGGGGCGGTGCTTTGAGGGCAGCGGTTGTAGCTATGAGGGGAACGTACTGAATGGCCTTGCCGATCTGATTGAAGCGCACACCAGGCTTACACACGGCGATGGCGCGCTCGAGGGCTTCCTCGGTGCTCTGCGTCACACAAGCAGTCGCAGCGTCACCAGCACTGTGGCAGCCCTCATTCATGCAGCGAAAAACAGTGATGAAAACATACTTCATAAAGTATTGTATATAGGGGGAATGTATGCATTGACATAGGACAATGGAATCTACCGGAACTATATGTGGCGGGGAGTACCGGCACCCGACAACAAACCTCCTCGAAGAAAACGTGTGATACAGAGTACCAACAGTAAGAAACAGGTCACCTAGGATATATATATATATGTGTGTGGGGTACCAACACTAGCAAACGGTCCTCCATGGAAGCATATGTGGGGTACCAACACTAGATAGGAGACTTGCATGGAAGCTTATATCACGGGGCTTTCCAACTGTAACTGGGGGATCTAAGTGGAGGGATATGCGGCAGGGCTTTCGGACTGTACTTGAGGGACCTCCGTGGTAACATCCGTGGCGGGACGTACTGTCACTAGATGACGGGCATCCTTCGAAACATTCTTACCAACCAAGAACATGCGAGAGGTATCCCCATGGTATCCCTGATACAACCCGAAAACCCTTCTTACGATCTTTGCTCCCCAGGACTTTTGCTTCAGGAGATAACTGGCGCGCTCGCAGCTGTTTGGCACGGAGCTGTGCTGTTGTCGGAGGAGGCCTAGTGCGAGCTTCACGCTACGAAATCACGGTGAGCGTGCTGCTTGCCATGTTTATCAGATGAAGCTTCGGCCGGCGAAAGCGCAGCGAATGGCGGCATCGCAGCGAACAACTCAGTTCAGACGGTGATTTGAGCAAGAAGGAAAGAAC
The DNA here is from genome assembly GCA_001247695.2 of Cymbomonas tetramitiformis. NCBI lineage: Eukaryota > Viridiplantae > Chlorophyta > Pyramimonadophyceae > Pyramimonadales > Pyramimonadaceae > Cymbomonas > Cymbomonas tetramitiformis. The sequence continues at coordinate 5,697 of LGRX02021735.1, forward strand.
GGTACATTCAAATACACGGTGACATCGATGTTGATGATGTCACCATCCTGCAAGTGCCAGTACCACGACTTACGTGTGTCAGTGCACTCCACACGACAAACTGCGATATTGCTTCAACTTAGACCGCTACGGACTGTGACGCCCGGAGAAGGCCCAGGGAGGGGCAGAGAGGGAGGGGGGGAGCAGGGACCCACTGCACTTCGGAGCTAGACCAGTGGGGAAGCTCTTGACACGGCGTAAGGGCTCGTGAGTTGTTCACGCCACTGCCGCCCAAACACACTAAGAGAGGGGAGGAGGGAGACTCTCGCCCACCTAACCTAGCACAAAGATCAAAGATCAAAACCAGAGGATCAGATATCAAAACAGGGAGAGAGGGAAGAGAGAGATCAGGATCAAGCAGGGTGAGGAGTTAAGGGCAAGAAGGAAGGCAGGGAGACAAGGAACAAGGGAACGACAGCGACCCTAAGCCCAAAGCCGGTTGGGGAAGTCGATTCTGACTCTCGACACTGCACCGTGCGTCCCCGTGAATAGTGTGCTGGGATCGGAGGCTCCAGCAGGGGTGCTCGGACCTAGACGAGTGAAAGCCACAAAGAATTACAGGGGAAACCAAGGCACGGTGCACGTGATCACCAAGGTTTCCCAACTCGCACTAGGCTCCCCGGACATAACGCCAAGCTCTAAACTGACCGACGATGACGGATCAAGCAGGAGACCTGACGGACCAAGCAGGGAGAGTAGGGCAAAGAGAATCAGGCAGGGAGAATTGAGGGGAAGAAGGAGTGCATGTTGCCCGGGCCCCGTGGCACTGTGGGTTGTGACTCTCAGTGCTCTATATGCCGGTTCGTATGCCTAGGGTGCATGCAGTGTCAGTGTGTGTGAGAGGGCAAAAGGGAGTGAAGAGCGTACCGTTCAAGTTGGGAGCAGGCACGAAGCAAACAGGCAGGAGCACGAGCGAGGCGCGTCGGAGCGTCGGAGTGCGAGGGCGCGGCGTCGAGGTGGAACGGAAGCACCGGTGAGCAGAGTGATCAAAGGGCAGGATAATTGGGGACTAGAGATTCTAGTCACAGCAAGGACAAGAGAGGATGCAGAACAAAGAATGCACCGAGGAGGAGATGAAAGGAGGCAAGGAAAATTAAAAAGGGAACAGGATGTGGGCGGGGAGAGGAGGTGTGATCGACAAAGGAAGCGATCGAACGAGTGTGTGCGATCCCGCAGATGACATAGGAGTAAAGGAGCGGGGAAGGGGAGGGGGGAGAAAGGAATCTGCTGTAAAATCAATCCGAGAGCCAAAGAAAAAGCAGGCGACAATAATTAATAAAATAATGAAAAATGATTAATAAATAGTAAAAAATGAACAATAAATAGTGTCGTACCGGGAGTCCGTAGTGGCGGGGGCTAGGAGCCACCCGTAACTGAAGCCCACCCCCCGGTGATTAAAAAGGAAAGAAAACCAAGGGAAAAAGGAAGAGGAGAAAAAGAATCAAAGGGGGGTGGGCGAGACAATACGTTGTAGAACGATGCGTCACAGGGTCTGACATTGAAAGAGTAAAGTGAATGGAGAACGACGCGTCACAGGGTCTGACAGTGAGGGAGTGACGTGATTTGAGAACGACGCGTCACAGGATCTGACAGTGAGGGAGTGACGTGATTTGAGAACGCCACGTCACAGGGTCTGACAGAGCAGAGCAGAGCAGAGCAGATGGATAAGGTACTTCGCAAAGGGGCGCCAGGGGATATCAGAGCGGAAGGTGGAAGGTGGGAGGCACCTGCAGCACAGTGGTGTCGGGGATGCCGTGGCAAATGACCTCGTTCAGGGACGTGCATACGCTTTTAGGGAACTTTCCTGCGCAAACGCCACAACGGGTGTGAGCGTCCTCGGCAGGTAGGTGCGCGAGTCGCGAAATACCGCGCGCGGCTTGAACAAGCGGGTTTAAAGCGCGGAACACGGCGAGCGGCAAAGGTGGTCCCCACCAAACGCACCGTAGTTCAGAGGTGAAGGGTAGGCCCCGGCTTCGATCGTCATTTTGTGCACGGCAAGATCAATGTCGTTCGTCGTGATGCCCGGCTGAACAAATGTGGCCCAGGCACGATCAGCCGTTGGCCGAAGCCAGATACATTGACACAGCTCGCAGTTCCTAATCGGGGTTCGGCGTGTCTGCCTTGTGTGTCGAAGAGCGTCAGGTTGAAAGGTGTTGAAAGAGCGACAGAAAAGAACTAAGAAGCTGCAGGTAGGGTTTATGGGGCTAGGGTAAGGTTGCGCTGCGCGCGGATGTGAAGGATACGATTATCTTTAGAGGTTTAGAGGTAAAGGATACGCGGCAAGAGGATTGGCGAGGGTAACGGGGGAAGTTGCACTTGCGCCCAGCAGGCGGCGCTCCGCCCCGGAAGTAAAGGCAATAATTAAGTTGAAAGCGAGGTGCGGTTGGCCAGTTGGTGACACCTTAACCATATTCCCCGCCATCTCCAGCACTTCCTTGGCTAATTTGCTCGACGCCCGCATCTTTTCGATTCCCTGAGGTGGAAAGTGTGCCCGTTTAATGCTACAACACAGATGTATAAACCATAGTTATGAAGGAAAGTGTGCCAGTGAAGCAATGCTAGCAGCGATGAACTTCGGCAGAGGGTAGCGACGGTGCAATGGAAGGAGGCACGCATTCTGCTTGCGTTAGCGGAATACCTCAGCATCATGAGTCGCATACGTGTCGTTCATCGGGGGGTTCACGCCTGATATGGCATAGGGTGGAAGGGGTATTCCTTCAGGAACCTTGAGCATTTTCGTCACTTTACCTTTCGTGATTCTTGCCCGCATGCCGTCCTTGCTCCTGCAACCATCATCGTGCGGTCGAGCCCTTCTCAGATATGATGCATCCGGACGTCTCCGCAGACAAGGTAAACTGCCTACAGCACTTACTGCAGTGCTCGATAACCAGAAATATGTCAGCCGCAACCCACTTTATGCGTAGCATAAGCTGAATGCGCCGCTCCGCCGTGCGCCCACCGTCGGGAATGCGAAATAACCCACCTTTGCTTTTCCTGCCTTAAGGCTAATAACTCTTCGAAGCCCTTGCCTTTGCCGCTAAGGATCTCAAAAAAACCTCTGGAACCTGCAACACACAGAGGAAAGTCAGACGTAAGAAACGCCCCTGGGACGATCCAAATTAAGGCGTGGTGATAGCCAGGCCGAAGGCGACGAAGCGACGACTCCCGGCAGGAAGGATTTCTAGGACGGACCCGTAGGGCCCTCTTGATGATCTGATTTAAATTCGTTTCGGCTGCCGAGGAACGCAGAGCCCATATGTTGCACTCGGACGGGACTGTGAGGGTTACAACGCAGAGGTAGGAACTTTTGCTTTGCTTGAACAGCCATGGCGGCCACCAAGCGTGTCTCGCCCACAGTCCGAGTACACTTCATCATCTCACAATATTTTTACGTCAAAAGTAGCTGTGGTGCCAGGGTATTCGCGTACTGTGAAGCGACAACTTAACTTTGAGAGTGGTATGTGCTCGGAGCAAGTGGCTGGATGAAAACTGGCGAATGGTACCAAGCGAAGGGCAAGGCTGCCAAAAACCCGAACGTCATAGAGTTATGGCGAGTGACATGGTCGATGGTCGCGTCTGCGTCTCTCGGTCGCGTCTGGTCGTTCGCGTTCTGACGAAAGGGTGCCCGTGGACCCGAGCGGAGGGGTGAGGAAACGCTGACTGAAACTGTTTCCCGACCTCCCTGGACCCCCACGCCAGGCGAGGGGAGACACTTTCTCGTTTCTCTTTCTGTTTCTTCGAGACCTAATATCGTAGTTTCGAGTATATTTTGCTTGCGGTTCACAGATCATCTGCACGCATATCCTTCCACATTAACGCGGTTTCGCTACCAGTTTCGGAGATAACGTGCGTCAGTGCGCACGAAGACTGCTTGATCGTTAAAGAAAGCTATCAAATCAGCAATGCTCTTGTGTTGAGATTTGGCTGAGTCAGGCGATTTCGTGCATTGATATCATCTTGTTAAGATAGTTAAGTAGTAAAGATGGCGACAATGCTTGTCAGAGGTTTTGAGCTTGAAGAACGCAGCGCTGCAGCTCATGCTGCCTTGCTCGAGTTGCCCGGGGCAAATAACACATCCGTATTCGTCTCCCCTGGAGACATAATTGAGGTCGATATGGACGCTGGATTTCTAAGGTTCGAACACGCTCATCTTGCTGCAGATATACGATTCATCTTGTTTTTGTTTCGTTCGGTCTGCTTCGTTGATCTTTTTGTCCCCACACTCCTTTCGGCGCTCTTCCTCGGGACAAGACGACTTCCGAACGGAGGCACACCTTGAAAACGTGAACTTTGGGACTAAGACAGTTGGTAAATTCTGCAGGTATCTCTGTAACAACTTAGGAGCGGTTTGTTTTGGGATCAGGGGGCACGGGACTCAAGTTGTGGACGGACAGCTAATGGCAACCGTCTGTGGTGTGGTGGAACGCGTGAACAAACTAGTGTCGGTCAAACCACTAAAGACCAGGCAAGTGATCACACTTTGCCGCGAACAACATTATTTCCGGACGCTTGACTTCTGTATTAAGTCGAACAGTCTTCGCCCCTCAATTCTGCTATCCAACAGCCATGAACTCTTTCATCTAAAAATCATTGCACAGTTGGTAAATTGAACAAAGTGAAACTCGAAGCAATACCGGACACTCTTCCTCGAAGTATTTTAAAAACGCTCTTAAGCCTATGCCGTGCTCCTTGTCTCAGGTACTCCGCCGAATGTGGAGACGTCGTTGTCGGGAGAGTTTCGGAGGTACGAGAAATCAGCGCCCGAAACACCATATTTCCGTGACTAAGCCACGCGAGGTCCAAATTTTCCTTGAGGATCGCACTTACACTTTTTTTTTTTTTTGGCTTGAAGACCTTGAGGGCTACAGGACGCGTCTCTAAAGTTCTGACGTGCTCGCGACGCGATGTTGGTTGAGCAGATCGCTCAGAAAAGGTGGAAAGTGGATATCAATTCGAAACAAAACGCCGCGCTGTTGCTCTCAGCCGTAAATCTTCCCGGCGGTGTGCAGGTAGCTTTTATGCGCCCTGTGCTCTAGATCCGGCGCTGCTAAACCGCACTTGACATCTCGATCTTTGGCATTTTAAGCTCGATTTCCCTCTTCTGCCTACTCCTGACACGTTCTTGAGGACGCGGATTTTCGTGTTGCGTGTTTCTCTGGCTTTCTTTTTGAGTTGCCTGTGAAATATGGTCGCAGCGCCGGCGTACGAACGTCGATGAGCTGAACATGCGCTCCGTGTTCGAGGAGGGCGACGCAATAAGCGTAACCTGCCCCCCTGTTGTCCAGTATTCTCGGCAGTCGGATCGGATCTATCTTAGTTCGAGCAGCAGCGAACAAATGTCGGCGATATTGTTCTGCGCCGAATTCCACTTTTTACCCTCCCTGGGCTAAAAACCATACAAATGCCATGTGTGACCGGTTCTTTCCTCAAGTGAGGCATATTTGGAAGGTTCACCTACAGTGCTCTTGGAATTAATCGAAATGGGGTTGAAGCAAACGTGATATTTTATTTCCTTACCTGAACACAAGTAGGCTTTCCCTATTTGCAGCCTTCATTCCACACCGCGAATGCTATTTCGCACTTGGATGATTCTATGTCACTCACTTACGTGTGGCAGATAGCCACGTTATCGCCTGACAGTTCTGAGAGCCGAGCCTCTTGCATCTTTTGACACGATCAGGCACGACTGAGGGATCGGGACGATTGATGGGAGCAGGCCGAGGTGCAGCAACTGATGGGGGATGGCCAGGTTGCACTACACACTCGCAATTTGAAGTACGGCAAGGTATTCCAAACCCAACATCTTCCTTCAAACACTTGGTTCTCTCAGGGGAAAGTGGGCATCCTTTGTTCTTAGAACTACGGTGTTGAAAACCCTAATCCATCGGTCGGTTCTGTAGTTTTCAAGCCTTCAAACCTTATCCCTGAGTCTCCTCTGCGCTTTCTGGACTTTCGGATGCTCAACCTCATATCTGGGAATCATGTTGCCTGCCTTGTCCCCTCTTTCCGAAGTGTTACACCCTAACCTGTTAAAAATACTCTGCTTCTCACCCATGTCCACCTCTTCTAACCTAAGACTTACTTTCCCACCTCACTGCTAAAAACAGAGTGTGAAGGTTTTGAGTCTCTGCTAAGAGCGCGGCGTGAGGGGTTTGCGTCACTGCTAAGAGCGCGGCGTGAGGG
>LGRX02021736.1:13933-51276 GCA_001247695.2 Cymbomonas tetramitiformis
GGCGAGATGCTCCGTGGCTTCTTACGCTCTATGGCGAGATGCTCCGTGGCTTCTTACGCTCTGTGGCGAGATGCTCCGTGGCTTCTTACGCTTGCTCCGTTTTTTGACAGACCACTGACAAATCCCGGGGCATGGCGAGGTCAGGATGGGGCACAGGAGGCGTCTGAGAAGGCGCGGCAGGAAGGGCAGGTTAGTCCATTTTTGGGTGCGGGTGCGGCATGTATCAACGGCGTTACACGTGTTTGGGTGCTGACAGTGGTTTAAATTGCATGTTGCAATAGAGTAGTATCAGGCCCTATGAAGGCGCGGCGGGGCGGGGTGCTGGCTGTGTGGCAGCCCGGCGGAACTATTAGCTTAGTGGATGTGGAGAAACCCGACTTGGGACGATTCCCACTGTTCCAAGACGCTGTGTGCGAGGAGGTGCTGCTTGGGCCCGGTAAGTAGCAACATCTTCACGCTGTTCCAAACCTTGAGGGTCGTGGAAGGTGCAAAGTGCATCATCTAATCTGCAGTCCTTGCGCGGATACTGAATGTTTCTCGTTTCCTGTGGCTGAGCACACCCCGAAGCTCACTGCGGTTGCTCAGGAGCAACTTATGGTGACAACAAAATAGGTATACGACCTGTCTTAAATTGGAAGGCACGCCCTCGATGGTAGCCACCTCTGTGCCGACATATGCTAAGAGTGGTAATGTTTGTATTGATGCAGCTACTTTGTATTGATGCAGCTACCCTAGTCGTCTGGAAGGTTGAGGAGGTTGCATTGGTGCAGGTGACATTTTATATATTCCTCCGGGATATTGGCATCATGTGCGTTCAATCACGACATCGATTTCTATAAACTTCCTTTTTTGAGGAATAAGATCCCCACCATCTAGGCCCATCTCCAGCAAAACCTATGAGGGCAGACGGTGCTGTCAGAAACGATGCAAGCGCTGTTGCGAACACACACTGCCAAGTTCTTTACAGGAGATGCAGATTCTCCTATCTGATGAGTGCACAACAATTTTGTCTGCTTTTGACTGGAAATTGTGCTCGAGGATAGCATTGATAAGGATCTGAGAAAATACATACTTTTATGCAATTGGGTATGTAAAGGCATTCATGTGCCAAGCTTAGGAAAATGTTGACATGTTGTTGAATGAAAGGGTGGTGTAATTGGTATCTCGAGGGGGTCAAACGTGAGTGCATTTCTTGAAAGACACCTTTCTTTATCATTTATTGACATTTAATTGTATATGTCAAGGGTTTTCATCGATATTGAGAAAGTGGTGTACCCTGTAGTCGGTGCCTTACTACTGATCCTTTCATGGGTATTGGGACAACAGGTAAGCTTTATCAAGATGATAATCAAAACGTTATTGGAATTGAAATTGATAAAGAGTATTTTTGGCAAGCAAAAACAATGCATAGTAGTTTCATGAGTATGTTTCAAAATTTATGGTAAAAGTTTTGAACAAGAAAATATTGATAAAGAGAAACGTATGTGTACAGTTGCACACTAATGTTACCTATCTATGTTACAAACATTCTAGCAAGATACACGAATCCCGAGGAAGAACCAAGGCCGTCGTCAAGAGAAACCGCAACCACCAGGTGGGTGTCCGATAATGCGACGCTAACTCCAAACGCGTCTCCAGAGCTGCCGCCATTCGATGTAACCTTTTGAACGAACGTTGTACCAAAATCGGTGACGTTGTACACATGCACAGATCCCTGAGACGAGTTTTCTCCGACGACCAGGCGGGAGCCCGACAAGGCGACGCTGATTCCATAATTAGAGTTGCCGTCTTTGGTTGTTATCTTTTGAACAAACGTCGCTCCAGAGTCAGTGACGGTATACAAATACACGGATCCCGAAGCAGAACCAAGGTCGTCGGCATAGGGTGCCCCAACCACCAAGTGGGTTTCTGATAGGGCGATACATGCTCCAAATAAGTCAGAAGCACTCCCGTCATTCGCTGTGACCTTCTGCACAAACGTAAACTCTGCGTCGGAAACGCTATATACATATACGGATCCTGACATATAGCCTAGGTCGCCGTCACCTTTTGCCCCAACCGCGATGGGAGTGTTCGATAAGGCGATGTTGTCTTGAAAATCTTCATTACATTGCCCGTCATACGTTGTGATCTTTTGCTTGAGCGTTGCTCTTGCGTCGGAACTGCTGTACACATACACGGATCCTGACCCGTGTCCAAGTTGGTCGTCCCAAGGTTCCCCAACCACTAGGTGGGTCTCTGATAAGGCAACCTGTGCTCCAAATGTCGAGGTGTTGTCATTCACCGTGACCTTTTGCACAAACACTGCCCGAGAATCGACAACGTTGTACATGTACAATGATCCCCTATTGGAATCCTCAGCATTTGCCCCAACCGGCAGGTGGGTGCCCGTCAATGCGACGCTTGTTCCAAAAGAAACATTAGAGCTGCCGTCGTGCGTTGTGACTTTTTGCAGCACAAACGTTGCACCAGATTCGGCAACGTTGTACACATACACGGATCCTTGATACGAGTCGTCAGCTTCTGCTTCAGCCACCAGGTGGGTGCCCGATAATGCAACGATGGTTCCAACACGGTCACCCGAGCTGCCGTCATTCGCTGTGAGTTTTTGCATATAATCGAGACGACTCAGCCAAGAGTTTGCAACTGTGGTCGATTTTGTTGACACGAATGGTGAAACAGTTGCGACATCCGTTACTATACCAACCTGGCAACGCCCACTGTCATCATATCCAAAAGCACAAGAACAGAACCAATTCATCCCGTTCCACTCAAGTTGGTCGCCACCAAGGTCATAGCAGGAAGGTTGCTGCGAACACTTTTGACGCGTCTCGCCAACAGCAAAATAACGAACGAGTTGTGTGCAAGGAGAAAGCGGTCAGTGAAGAGGGGTGTGGAAAAAGGTCGTGTGAAAGCTGTGCACGGGAACGCGGTAGCTCCGCCAGTCGTTGCAGCTACTGTCGGCAACTTGCGAGCGGCCAAAAATGGGCCACTGACGCATATATATCATTCGCATCGGTAACACTGTAAGCGTCGCTGATAGACCCTCGGTCTTCATTCGCCCCGGTGAAACCTTATGGACTTGGAAGCAAAGAAGCGAGCGAGAAGAGTACGGACCTACGCATGATGCGAAAGAGAAGGATACATCACAGGTATTCGGTTGTTATCTGTGAGAAGTAACACGGATCGATAAGCCAGTATATACACACAAAATATCGCTCTTATACGCCCAGAAAAGCTTGCAGTCTCACTGAAAAAAAAAATTATAGTCCTGCTCGTATATTTGAGGGCAACGAAAAGGGCATGCGATGGTGTTGCCAAGACCGCCCGAACCGGCTGGTCGCGCTCTCGCGCATCATGCGCGCACGTCACCTCGGTTCCATAGAAGGTGTACAGCGCTTTCCCCCCATATATTATTATATATGACCATCTGTTCACAGCATTTGAGCCGCGAGCCCTCCTTAACATTGTATCGCGCGAGAAAGCCGAAACCAACGCGTGCTGAGAGCATTCCAGACAACGAGCAATGATAGACAATCGAACATCCTACAGGGGGGGGGACGTTTTAGGTGATGCTTTCAAGTGCTGAGATTTGCTTAGACGGCGATCGCTTCTTCATTCGGAGTTTTTAATTTTTCCCCCCGATCCGACTCGGTGCAGAATCTTTGCCAGCGCGCGCGGTCCGGGCTATAAAGTTACTGGAAGACTTATATATTTTGGTAAAATATGAACACATGGGACAAGTCAATCGATCTGACGTGCTCATAATTAGCAAAGGGATACCCTCAATAAAGGGACCCAAATTTTGAGGGTATCTTTTGGGGGAAATGAGTGTTATGCTATGGATGCATTGAGTTCGATGAACTTAAATTTGTGCGAATACGAAATTTGCACAAATGCTTTTGTGTGACCTTTATCCCCGTGTTCCGAATGAATATTTGATAACATAAATTATTTTCGTACCAGTAATTACGGCGAGTGGTGACTTCTAGTCTCTGTGGCATGCAATAGTTGCAGTCGTGTCACGTGACGATGAGCAATCCGTGTCGCAGTCGAGCGAGGACAAAGAATCGCGATTCGACAGATCTCGATTTGCAGGTCCGGGCTCCGGGGTGTGCGCTGCTCTGTTGCGTTGCGATTGGCCAATCGAGATAGTTGCGCTCACTCGACGAGAACTTTCAAACGCAACTCGACGAGAACTTTCAAATATGAACAGCAAGCCTCGGTGATTACCTTTTTTCTCAAACTTATCGCAGCAGCAGCTGATTTTGGCGGCGCTAGTACTTAGTCCTTAGTACCTCACTGGGTTCATTACTTCCGGCAGTTTATTCTTGTTTTTGGGGGCATTGTTGTTTAAACGCGTTTTCTTGTTTTATTCGTTGCTCCGCATTCTCGTCAACATGTCTACATTTGTTCGCTCGGCATTCTCTTTCGCTTAGGATTGTTTTTGTTCCCCTGACCGTGTTTACGGATCTACGGCGGCTCCAGTGGTGCGTTTTAGGTTTTTCGAATTGTACGCAGGACGGCGGCTTTTTCGCTACTGGCCGCATGCATCTAAAGCGCCCCTTCACCTGCATCATCTCGTTGTTTGCAGTTTTGGCTGAGCAGCAGCGCGATCGAGGACTGATCCTGGTGGGATGGATATTTTGCCGCCCAGGGTTGCGTGTGTGCTGTGACGTGCTGGATGCGTGCTTGGTTTCTGCAGTTTGAATGAAAGTTTGTTTGAATGGTAGCAGCGCGAGTGGGGACTGTCCCCGGCGGGATCTTTCCCCGGTCTTTGCAGGCCATGCTATGGCATACATTACCAAAGTTGTTGCGCATGCCAAACACAGAGGTGCCCGATAGTATACACAGGCCACGATGTGTCTCCCAGCGTGACCGGGACATACAAGGCTGCAATGGCGATGCACGATAGTGAAGATATACATAGCAAATGAAAGCCATGCCGATATCAGATGATGAAAAGGTTGCATACGTGAGTTTTCGCTTCTATAGCCTGCTGAGATGGTATTTGACATACCCGAGTTGTATGGTTTGTAAAATCGGTATTAAGATGTGCCCAAGGGAGAACTATATATATATATATATATATATATATCAATGCTGCAACCAACTGTGCTGCAGTAGCTCTTGCATGAATCGCGGAATCATGGGCCCGCAGTACATATGCAAATACATCACAGTAGTCTTCACAATACTTTGCAAAACCTTATTCTGTCTTACAATTGCTATGCTGCTATAAAATATCCTGAGCTGGGCTTTGGAACCAACTTACTCCATCCTTCCTTACACACGAATGATATCAGATTACAAAAACTTAGCATAATATACCATGCTCAAATTCGGCTGTCATATCCGTATAATCAAATTTCATGAGCCGTGAAACAATAACCCCCCTTAGCTCTATGGGATCGGGAAGAGGGTGTGCTTTTATAGGTAAGCTGGCACGCCCGAACTGAAAATATGTTTAGAACTGACGCACTTACACTGATAGACGTAGTTTCCTTCCAGTGAGCGCCAGTTGAGATGCGCTGGCACAGATACACTAGTGCAGGTGCACCTGTACTGAAATTGGCGCACATATTCATGCACCCCAGTTACACCGTTGCATATATTTACAAAGTTCCATACCGTATGGCACGAAATTTGTGAAGAGCATTAAGCATTGCGATATGCTCCTAGTTATTGCTGAAAATATGGTAAGATCGCCTTACAAGTACCGGTCATAATTGAGGCCGTTGCACACAGCGGAAGTGGCCACACTGGAGTGAGGCATAAGTTGACTGCAAGCATCATTGCATTGTCAGGTCACCTGCATGTTGCATCTAAAACATGTGATATGTTGCCAGCCTCTGCATCTTAGGAGAGAAAGAAGTGAGTAATCTAGGAATGGAAGTGGCATGCAATGATTAGGAATTTTATTTACATGCGCACGTAAATAAAGAAAAAAATTGCAACTGGCAACTCAAAATAGGCTGAAACAAGTTTAGCCTTAGAGTTTTTGGAAAGGATGACCTGTTTCTGACATTTCAGTACAGGCACCCTTGATAAATGATATACAGTTGCCTTGATCTAATGTTGAGCACTTAAATAGCTCTTAAAATAACCAGCATCAGCACACTAACACACCAGTGGCACTAACAGGCGAACTCCAGCTTCCCATCCAGTTTCAACTACATTCCAGGAAGAAGGTCGTCGCCCAGCATGCCATTCCCCCACTCATCATCCTCCTTTTTGCTTTTACTGCCCCCCCCTCCTTGTGGCAAGGCTCGACCCCCTCTCTCGGGAGCACGGAAAGGCGATGTTGCACGCTCTCCCTGTCCACCACGAGGGCTTGTGACTGGTGTGCTGCCACCTGCTCGTCTCACAACAGACACCTAGGCTTAGACACGTCTCAAACAAGATCCACAACGACAGGTACCATTCAGAAGATGCACACAAAATGCTGATAAGGAGCGCAGACCAAGGAGTGGGACCTCGAGAAATGCCTTTCACCTGCACCAAGGCACTTTCCAATAGGCAGCAAAGACAGGTGGTGGATCTCACACACAGACTTAGACTGTAACCAAACGGAGGTCAACATGAAAATTTTGATAAACAAAGCGAGCCAGGCCCATCGTGACTCGAAGAATACAGTCGTTTGCTGAGATAGCATTCAAAGATAGAGATAAAACCCTTGAGCATCAGTGTGTGCCGATCTCCCTCATTGTGCGCAGAAATTCAAAGTGCTGACCGCTGGGTAAGAGAGGGTATAGGACAGTGCAGCACCCCCTTGGCCATTGTAATCTGAGTACTCTTGCTGCTGAGGGGCACGCGTCGGAGGCTCCTGTGCCTGAGATCGCTCCGCCTTTCTCAGTTTTACAACGTAGTCGTGCACCTCCTCCTTGCGGCCGAGATCCGTGCAGATGTGCACGAGGTAGCGCAGGCACTCGATGTTCTCGGGGTGGCTGCGATGGATATCCTTGTACTTGTTTAATGCTAGTGGGTAGGCCCCGATTCTTCGGTAGCAACTTGCCACCATCAGCTGCCACTTCACCTCATGAGGCTGGATCTTTGAGGCCAAATCGAAAAATGGCATTGCCTGCACACATTTTCCCAGGGCTTCACTAGGTCAGCTTCTGCCACCAAAGCATTGGCCACTTCACCTCCGTATGACTCGAGAGCGTGAGATTGCTACCGGGAAACAGTCAGGTGCACTGGGTAAAGAGCTGCGACTCGGTAAAAAGCTGCATGCACTTTTGTAAAAGGCTTCCGAGGAACCGACCTTTTCATAAAGCTCGGACTTGACGTGGAAGGCACCCAGCCAAGAAATCACGTCCATATTCACTGGATAAACTCGATGCGACTCGGAGTAATAGTGAAGTGCTTTGGCCTCATCCTCGTATTTGCTGTGAATAGCACCAAGGCGGGCGAGAACACCGGGGTCATGCATCACTCGAGAGTTCAAGATCTCGAACCATTTGATTGCTTGCTTGTAGTTCCCCAGATGATCGAACACATTACCTATCTACAAAACACAACCACAACCCGTTCAGAGCTTCAAGAAAATGGGAAAATAGTTCACATGTATGATCCGTGTCACAAGATGTGGATGCCAGAATCAGGCCACCGAGGGGCGCCAAAAGCACCTGATAAATCACTTCCACGTTGTCCGGAAGGATCGTGTTAAGCTTCTTAAAGGCAACAAGCGCATCGTCCAACTGTCCAAGACGTTTGTTCACCAAACCGAGATTGTATATTGCCTCGACGCAGTCCGCCTCCACGCCGACGGCCTCGAGATACGCCATCTTCGCCTGTAAGAGCAGCTCGACACCTTGGTCTGGTGGATCCTGAACACAACCAGGATCCACAATCCTGAAACGTTAGCAAGCCGATGCAGTCTAAGCTTGCTGTAATATCACTTGAGAGGTTCTGGACAGTCCTCGGAAAATGGCCAGCAACCCAAGGACTAAGTCAGCACGCAGAAGGTGGTATTTTACTAAGGTCTCAGATTGCCAACTTCACATGATTTTGTGGGTTTCGCAGTGCGCCAGCACGCCTGTGGCAGGTTGCAGGCCTGAGACAAGAGAGGCGGCCAGGCCGAGAAGCGTTTCAGGCGGTCAACAGGTCACCCGACAATCTACAGTCAGTCTGGGGTGTCTGGCCCTTTCAACTTAGAACTTAGTTGTGATTCATTCACTTTCTCTTCTGCCGGTTGTGAGCGCCGCTGGAGTCCCGAAAGTGAGGCAGCACGCAGGCAGCGCGGCTTCTCACTAGGCTCAAGGAACTAATTTCTGCCACGATAGAGAGACGCCCCTTGGAGATACATAGAGATGCATACAATAACAGCAGGTAGAACAGGAAATGAGTGGCTGGAGCACAGGATAAGACTACAATTCGAGCGCCCAGCAGAGAAGAGAGCAGGGACAGAGGCCACTTCGAAGACAAGGGCGCGAGGGCAATACCGTTTCGTACTCCCCTCGAGCATACAAACAGTTTCCGCGGTTCACGAGGGCGCGGGCGTTGTAGCGGTCGCTCGTCACGGCCAGCTCTGCATACTGCTCTGCGTCATTCAAATCCCCTGTGCAACCAGTTCCAAAAATTCAGAATTCAAGCTCCGGACCGAGATCGCGAAATACCTACAGAACGAGATCGCGAAGTTTGTTTTGGCTTGCATAGACTCAGGGCCACGGCATAAACACAGGTGCGTGTTTTGTGGGCATTCCAACATGTCTGCCCAGAAATGCGCACCTTCCAAGAAGTAGAGGAAGGACAGGTTGGTGGCCGCACGAGCCTTCAAGTGTTGCTCCTTCTTCTCGAAGCCTTTCAGCACTGAGAGTGCCTTTTCGAAGTCCTGCATAAAAGCGACATACAGCGCCGTCTGACGCACCGGCGAAGCCACAGAAACACACGGCAAGTGCCTGAGGAGCGAGGAAGGTATCTGGCGTGACAGGGCGCAGGCAAGAAGGCACCTTGCGGGTGAGATGCATAATAGCCTTAGCCATTTCCATTTCGTTGGCGATCGTTGCATAGTTTTGGGCGTTTAGTTGCTCGATGACCCAGTCATATCCTGTGACGAAGTTAACCTTATCGATACCAGGAGCAATAAGTTTCGCAGCGGTCAAAATGAACTTGTTGGCCTCCGACTGGCGTTTGCGAAGCTCTTCCCGCAGTCTATCGTAATTTTCAGGCACACACACGCACACAACGGACGGATAGGTCAGTGGTCAGCTCACACACACAACGGACGGATAGGTCAGTGGTCAGCTCACACACACAACGGACGGATAGGTCAGTGGGTGCCTTTTCCTCGGCCGACGATCGAAATATGCACCGGTGTAGAGGAATCGCTAGAGTTGTCTGTAGCTACTCACCCGTCTTCTGCAGCGGTGGGGACTGTATCCGGGTTGGCAGGCTCCTCCTCCTCGTCCTCATTCTCGGGTGGCCTGATGGTCAACAGCCGGAGGAAGCTCTTCTTCTGCTTCTCCTTATCACCGAGTGCGTAGAAGCATACAACGAGGTTAAAGCCAGTGGGGATGTCAGGGGCATTCTCCATAACGGTGTCGTAAGACTGCATAGCATCCTGATACTGACCCATCCGGACGAACGCGTTCCCGATATTACGCATGATTTTGAAGCGAATTTCGCGTGCTGTGTTCGGGATCTGATCCAGAGCCATGCGATACATCTTTATGGCATTAGGGTACTTCTTCTGCTCGAAGTAGATGTTCCCCATATTCACCCTCAAGCGCCCACTCTGTGCCTCGACCGCGAACCCCCACGTCACCAGCACGTCTTTTCCAGCTTCTGCATCATCAATATGGGCAAAAGTAGCGAGTGACATGGGCATGGTGCTCAAAACGCAAACCACAGGGTCACCGACGCCATCGTGAGAGAGGATCGCAGTCGTCACGAGGTGAGGGGAGAAGGGACGGATGAGGACTTAGGCGTATGTGGTTCCAACCGGTAGGAGAGAGGCTCTACAGGGTGGCAGAGGGTCGCGAGGTCGTTGGGCGCGCGCTTCACCACTTCTCGACGAGGCCAAGGGGCGGGCTTGGTGGTCACCTGAGAGAACTGCTTGTTCTTGACAACGGAGGAGTAAGTATTCAGCGACTCCGTATACAGTTTGCTGACGTGGTACTGGTGTGCCAAGTTGAAGCACACCTGCGCGGCCCCATAACACATCACTCTTGCAGTCGACTCGGCTCTCGCCCGCACGCTCCGTGCACGCCATGGCACCCCTTTCGGGAGCTGAAGGGTGTTACGCCGCTCCCTTTCGCCACAACACCGTGGGCCTGGTTCAGTCTGTGAGTGGCGCTCCGACCTGTCACTACGTCACACTGAGCGTGGCGCTCCGACCTTGCAGGAGCTCGGTATTTCAAGCGCGCGCTCCTCAAAAAGGCCATCTCGACCCTGCGCGCGCGGCCCTCGACAGAGTGTGAAGAATCAACTTACCGCATACGTGAGGTCGATGTTAATTTGGTCCGAGAGCTGCGCCTGCTCGCGCTGCTTACAGAGAGCGCGCTCCCTTTTGCCAGCTTCCTGCGACCGCGAGGCAGCCCCCGCGTGAGGCTGCGCCGCCCCTATTCATATCGCGCGTGCTCGGCGGCCCCGCTGTGAGCTTGCGAAAGAGTTCTGGCGCTTCACTGATTGGCCAACAAAGCTGAAAGCATACTTTGGGAGCACCTCGAGAGGAGTGCCTTGCGCGGGGGTCGGGAGTCGGGGCACACCTTAGCCTTTTCGAGGGCGTTCCCCAGGTCTTCCTCGAGGCAGCTCTTCGTGCTTTCCTCGAGGAGCTCGTTGACCTGCCGCTCGACGTCCTTGCAGCCCTCCTCCGGGCTGGCCTCGGCCTTCTTTTGCAACGGCGGCGCCGGACCCTTCGAACCCTGGCCGTTCACGGGGCGAGAGGGGTTGGGGGGGCATTCCTCACGCTCAACACTGCAGGTTTCTCCCGGCACTCAAACCCCGCGGCTGCACGTGAATGTCCTACAGATACAGCTCGTGATGTACGGCCGTGTAGGTTTGTCCTCAAATCAAAACACGAGGTCAACTGTGTTGTTACATCGGCTCGGTAAAACGGGGACCGGAGAACCAGGTGGGCAGCAGCCAAGTGGTCGAGGACACACACGCTTGATGAAGGAAGAGTATGGAAAGCGAAAACGACACCGCAGAAAACCCGGGAGCGTAGGAGCGTAGGAATTTGCGCGGAAGAACAGCCAAGGTGAGGCGTGCAGCTCAAGTGTAGACAGCAGGGGAGGTGGCGGGCTACCTGGTTGAAGGGGTCGAAGCGGCCTGGCTTGGTCGGATGAGAGGAGTACCTGTGGTAAAGTTTGGAACTGTCAGCGGCTCATGCCCACGACTGCCCCCCACCCCAGGTTCAGCGAGTGCCTACAAGCGCGTGCCGCGAAAGTCTCCGAACTTAAGGGTAGCGCAGAGGAGAGACAAAGGCAAGCAACTTGGTCTTGATCTTCAGATATGTTGGGATGAGAGTGTTGAGTAAGGACTTGCCCTGCCGCCTTCACGGAGGTCATAGGACGGGCCATGGGCTCTCCATCGGGGCCGATGGGCTGCGGCTGTAGAGCAGCAGTTCCGAGCGCGGTGCGCATGCCCTGTAACAGCAGTGGAGTGGACGCTGTGAGCAGGTAAGGAAGAAGATGACGCCAATACGGTTTGCTTTCAACGCGGGGTCCAAGGGAACGAAAGTAGCGTCAACGCAACAGGGGGCTTACCGAGATTGGCCGCAGGCCGGTGCCTGGCGGTGGTCCAGCGGGAGCTGTGAAGCCCCAAAACACAAGCGTCACCGCCACTCACTGGTTGTCGAAGACAAACAAAACACAACCGGGGTGACAGGGCAAACAAGGTGGCTGCCACACGCGGTCTGAGCAACGGCGGATAGCACGAGCAACTCCAGCAAGCTGCCGTGGCCAAGCTGGGGCCCTGCTTGGTTCATGTACAGCTGAGCACGTGGCAGAAGTAGAGAGTCGCCGACGCAACGAAACAGGCATAGGCTGTGGACATTTCAAGGATGAACAGGGAAGGCATGGCTGGCAATATCCATACCTGGGTCGTGAAAGCCTGCTGTGGGGTCTACAACAACAGGCTGCAGAGCAATACACAAAATCGAATCAATGCGCCTTGAGCG
This sequence comes from Cymbomonas tetramitiformis, assembly GCA_001247695.2. Taxonomy (NCBI): domain Eukaryota; kingdom Viridiplantae; phylum Chlorophyta; class Pyramimonadophyceae; order Pyramimonadales; family Pyramimonadaceae; genus Cymbomonas; species Cymbomonas tetramitiformis. The sequence goes on from LGRX02021736.1 coordinate 26,055, forward strand.
AGCAGCAGGCGACAGGATTTACCGTGCACGAAACGCATGCAACAAAATAGATAGGCAGCTCTAGCGGTGCCTTTCATCTCCGGAAACCCTGAACTCTGACAATGAGCGCGGACGATCGAAATTTCTTTCAAGACTCAGAAAATGATAGTTCCAAATAGGCTAAACTCGTCCCGCGCGCAGCTCCAGTCAACCTACACAGAGGCAGACTTACATCGTACATCCCCTCTTCATCGTTGTACCCTGAGTACAGGTCGTCGTCATCCTGCACGACACATAAAATCAAGCGGTCACTACCCTCGATTCCATGCATTCCCTTCGATTTCTCCTTGTGAAAACCAACTTTTAAGCCACGCATAGCACACGCAAATGTCAACCCACTGCCGTAGGTTTGCTCATCCATACGGCGAGCAATGCGAGAGTGCGTAGTTCAAATCGGCTTGCAGATCTGAAAAAAAAAGTTTCAAATAAGCGCCAAAGCACAAAAAGTGGGCGAGACATACTCCGTGAGCAGCCATATTGTGTTGTAGTGGGCTTCTACTCAGACGGTGTGGTCAACTGAAAGGAAGATAAAGATTCAAAGAGAGCTTTCGTTTGACTTATCGCTGCAAGATATTCTGAAGGTATCGGTAGAGTGATTTGTCAAATACTAGGAGAGGACATATTCGAAAACAGATATTCTCAACTCCAGCTACGATGTATTCGATGCCTTCCAACAGGTCCGTCCTATTTCTTAGCGAGGCCTTGGAGTTTGACCCATCCCGCGACAGCCAGTAAAGCGTTTTGAAGGGTCAAACTGGATGTTATGTGTCACAGTGCAGCGAGCGGAGCGAGAGGTGCTGTGTCACATAACTCTGGTTATGTGACAGACCGGACCGAAGGGCCCGGGTCAATGCAGACTGCTGTACCAGCAGTATAAGGTAGGGAACTCTGTAGAGTTCTGCTCCGACACTTGATCTGTTTTCGGGAAGGGTATCATTTTGTTACAGAGTTACAGTGGAATTTTAAGTGTATATATATCCTGTGAATTCTCAGTATGGATGATTTTTCAGACGCGCAGTTGGAAGAGAAGATCGCCAGAGTTAAGGCGTCACCTGAGTTCGCAGCGTATTCGGCTAAACTTGATGAAATTGTTCCGTCTTTCTCCGAAGCCGAAAAGAATCTTCAATCTCACTTGGCAGCTTTGGTCCAAGAACAGCGTAACAGGTTGGCTAGCGGCACAGCGACCGCAATCCTGCAGACAGTAGGGGCGAAAGCGCCAGAGAAGAGAAAGCTTCAGCGCCCTACTGCCTGGACCTCCGGTGGTTTCGTCCACACCAAGCAAGGAGGATCGAAGTCCGAAGATCTTTCTTGCAAGCGGCAGTTCGACAAACTGGACAAGGCCGATGATGTTTTCTTCGAGGTCAAGCAGCAACTGGAGGGGCTCGAGGCCCCTGAGTCGATCACCGAAGAGCGAATCGCGAAAGTCAAAAAGGCGCAAGCAGCAATCGAGGAAGGTATGCGCTGGGCTGAAGAACAGGCCCAAATTATCGACATAGCGTTTAAGTTCGGATGGCCCACGGCCCAAGAGTTCGAGGGAGAGCCAATCGTGGCTACTGAGGAGCAAGAGAAGAAGTTGAAAAAAGCCAAGAAGGCTATAGCTGAGCGCGCAGCGAAGCTAGAGAAAGAGAGAAATGCGAAACGCACTCGCGTGAATGACAACCGGCCGTTTACAGGCGGACGCAATCGCGTCACTCAACCTGTTGTGCAGGGTAGAGCTTGTTTTATTTGCGGATCTCCAGAGCATATCTCGCCCCAATGCCCACAGAATGGTGGAAAGGGAAAAGGAGGTAAAGGACGTTGAATGTTTAAACCGCTTCCTGCGGTATGGCGTCACTGGGTCTCCAGTGGTCGCGGAACTCCGGCTTATAGCCCGAGAGACTCGCCGGCTTCTCGCCCGCTTGAGCACGTAATGTAATGAGAGTTTTTCGTAATGTTAATTCGTTGCTAATGGTTTTAGGGTTCGCTCCTTCGCTCGAGCTCCAACGTCGCGGTGTAATTCCGCTGTGAGGAAGTTGTTAGTAACCTTCCAGCACTTTGATTGTTCGTTACGTAGAAGATGCACGCATAATGTTTGCAAATTGCTTGAGGAATTCCCCCTTGTTTCCGCTTGGACTCGTGTTTCCGATCCTCGATCACGTGATGCTCTTGAGACGCGGTGCCCCACGACGGGAATCTGTTAGTAGGTCTCTTATCCACGTCAGCATACCACGTCGACGTGGGCCAATTAGAATGCAGTATTTCGTCCACGTGTCGCAACGCAGCCAAAGGGCGGCTGCGATCAAAGACACGTGGCAAAAATACTGCATTCTAATTGGTCCACGAGGTGGTATGGTGACGTGGATTTCAAGACCTATGGTCTCCTACGTGTCACTGATTATCACATATGTCCCTGGCATATACGGCGTAATACGTAGTAGTGCTATAAGGTACGGCGTACAAATTCCGCAGCAGAAATATATAAACCTGAAACTTGCGGACAACGAAATTTAACTATAAGAAAAAGAAAAGGGTTATAATGACCATCAATGATTACCGAATGGTACCTAAATATATAATATAAAATATTGCCCTCGCGGTAATCACTACTTGATTTACGTATATAAATGTTTGATTCGGGTGGAATCAAAATATAAATTTTGAAATGTTTGATTCGGGTGGAATCAAAATATAAATTTTGAAATGTTTAATTTACCGATAGCGATGATGATGATGAATAAAACGATTACCGCACCAGCATTAAATATATATAATAAATATTTGCTGATACGGTAAATATCTATTACTTGACAGTAAATAATTACCGACGCGGTAATCACAGTGTTAAGGATATCATTACCGCACCAGCATTAAATATATATAATAAATATTCGCTCACACGGTAATGACAATCCATGATATGATGATATGATGATATGATGATATGATGATATGATGATTACCGCATCAGGATTAATAAATATATAATAATATTTGCTGACGCGGTAATCACAGTGTTAAGCATATCATTACCGCGTGGGTACTAAAAAATGTCGCGTAACAGATAATGATTACCGCATCAGGATTAATAATATAATAATAATATTTGCCGACACGGTAACGGGACCTTTGTTTACATTCGATGATAACATGATATTTACCATATATTTGGCGATGTTAAACTAAACTAACTCAACCAATTGATAGATCTGGGTAAATTACATTTATAACAATAATTTAGAAACAATCAAAATTACTCTTACCATTGTATACAGGTTCGTAATCATCATTGAGTTTATAGAATTGTATTCTTTTTTTCGGTACGACTATCTCAATATCATTACGATATAAGTCTCGTACATATTTGGAAACCAATACAGAGAACGGCATTATCAATATAAATGGTTTATCGATCTTCTTCAATTTAATCATTATATCTTTTTTTAATGTAAAAGGTGGATTACTAATGATAATATCATATTCTAATTTATCGACCATTTCAAAGAAATCATATTCTTTATCATGGATTACATTTATACATCCCATATCTCTTAATATTTGACCTGAACGACCATCCATATAAAAAGGCTCATAAATTACTTTATCTTTCCAATCATTGAGTATATGTTTAATATTATCAAATGCCGATACTGGTGTTCCCGTAATCATCATACTTGATAAACATTTTCGTACTGAATGATACCATTTAAAATAAACATATATTATTTGAATTCAATCCAACCACGATATTTTAAATATTCTATATAATCATTGATACTTTTGAATATAAATCTATATAACTCTTTTATATTGTTTCTTGAATGTTTTGAAATCATTTTATATATATATATATATTATAGAATGAAAAAACCTGCATTGATACCCGTCGGTATGAAATACTCACAAGACAAACAAGATCGTATGAGAGACAGTAAGGGAAAACATTTGATGGAATATGAACATAGTCAATCTGTCAAGAGTCGTCGTAAAGAATCTCGTGGTACCACGAATGTCATGTCTAAACTCTGGGCTAAAGCACGTGCTCAAAATAAAAAGAGTCTCAAAGGTATAAAATTATAAGTGCGTCGTAAACAACTTAAGAAAATGAGTATTAGTAATATATAATAATGAGTACTGCACAAACTTCTACTATCACCGTTAAAAAGAATCCTTATCAAAAGAAATGTATCGCGAAGAAGCCAGATCAATATGCCTGTATGCGTGCTTTGCAAGAAAGTCGAAGAGGGATTAAAAGAAATATCGCATTATTGAATAAGATGAACTGGTTTTTCAACGATAAAACTAAAAATGCTTTGAAAGAACTTCGAGAAATTACTGATAAAAACAATAATCAACCTTATAAAGATGTTTATATTAATATAGAGAATGAAGTTATTGATTCAGCAACGGAATACATTGATCATGTATGTGAGACTATTGTTACAGAACTTGAGACTACAGAATCAAATGAAAAGGAATCTAATAATGTTGAACCAGATAGTTGTATTATCAAGAAAATAAATGAATTGAAACCCAGTGAAGTATATTTAATGAATTATGAAGAACTTGCTATTAAGGTTATCAATGATTTGGAATTAAAAAAGAATGAAGAACAAACAGAGAATGATAATATTATTAATGAATTTTTAGATAATCAAATGAAAGGTGACCAGGTTATCAATGAATTTTTAAATGTAAGGTTGTATGATGGAAATGTTGATGTGATGTATACTTGGCAACAATTTGAAAAGGATATTGAGAATATATATGCTCAATCTGGGAAAACAATGAAAGACTATAAAAGTAGAGCACGTAAAGTGACAACTACCGATCATCATATACATGATGTAGAGTATTCTATCAAACAAGGTTTCAATGTTTTCAAAGAAGAAATGAATAAAGCATATAAATACGATCATTTAGCAAAATCGGTATTGTGTGTGATTACTAAAATTTACGATGAATGTGATAATAGTTTTCCATATTTGAAAAAGAATCCTGAAATATACAAAGAACTGATTGAATTCAAAGATTATCTACATCAAAAGGCTATCGATCATTCTCAAAAAAAGAATGAAGATATGTATATCATTCCATATGAAAAACTTGTAGAGATTAAACAAAATAGTAACGATTTACTATTAAACATGATTATTGAGTTTCCAATGAGAGATGATTGGAGTACGGTTCAAGTATATGATAATATGGAAGAATTGGGTAAAGATAAAGAACATATAAATAAAAATTATTATGTAAGAGACATTGGTAAATTAGTTTTCAATAAAACGAAAACAAGTGATAAATACACGTTTGATTTTACAGTAGGAGATGAGTTGAAGAATAGGATTGAAGATGATTTACAGAGTGATCCAAGAACATATCTATTTTCGAATAATAACGATCCCAATAAACCAGCGGGTCAAATGAGCGGTAATCGAATCAATAGATTGTTTTTCAAACACGGAATAAAAGAGAAGGTTGGTTTTAATACAATACGAAAATCAGTAGAAACCTATTATAAAGATGCACCATTTGATAAAAGGTATGAAATAGCTAAACAACTTGGTCATACGGTTTCAATCGCGAAAACATATCATATTTGTGAAGGTGAATCATCTAAATAATAATTATCTGTTACTTGACAGTTTATAATACCGACGCGGTAATCACAGTGTTAACGATCTCATTACCGCACGGGCAAAATAATATATATAAAATTTAATCCCGATACGGTAATCCATGAATTAAACATATATTGTCTATCGAGGTATCTGCGGGTAATACGATTTAGTATATAAAATCTCAGGCATGATTTCGATCCATTCATTATGATACTCTTTAATAAATGAACGAAGATCGTCGTAACTACCATCATCTTCTATATCACTCCATCTATATCTATATGTCTTTATATCTTTCTTTTTTGGTTTTTCAAATGATTCACGATATAACGACATTAAGAACACTTTAAAATCGGTGCCTAATAGTTTTAGTAGTTTTACAAAAGGTACATTCTTTTTTATTTGACCTACAACAAAAAACAATAATAAATATTCATTCGTATTGAACATACCGAATTCCTCCGGGTATTTATTCTTTTCAGTCATCAAATAATCGAATTCAATCGATTGTTTTAAATGTTTAATCATGTTTAATGCGAATAATGTTGTCATGGTTGTATGTTTATATTAGTATCATATATTTTAAGCTATTTTACTACGCAATTCTCATTCTAACATACCCCTCGCTATCAGTGTATAGTTCGCTTACTCCTATTTTTGGTGGTATCGTTGGTGTCGCCCCTGCGTCTACCGATGCTGGAATATTCGCCAAACGAAATATAGTGTTGCCGTCAACTCCTCCACCACTCGACGCGACGTTAAAAAAAACATTTCCATTATCGAATCCTGTATTTGTAGTGCTATCCATATCAACGCTTGTAGTTTTAGCAAACATCAATAATCTCGATTGTTCATTGCCTCCTCGAGGTCTCATATTTATATCTCTACAGGTTACTTCTCCACCGAGAGGCGAAGTTGTTCGTGTATATACTTTACTTGTAGCTTGGGCTTGTTTACCGATACAATTCATGTCTTATATATAATAATATATATATTTATTTTTAATTTTACTTTTTATGTTTTTATCTTAAGAGTACCTGCATCGTTCCAAATGTAATTGTTTAAACTTGGTTCAATTGTAGGTAGCCCTACGAGTTGCATCTGTAAAAATTCGGGTTGCTGTGTCGCGATTCGAAATTCAACCAAATTCGTTGCATTGATATCGATTGTAGTATCTTGTCCATCCATTTGTAGAATACATTCACCATCTGTAGCTCTTAAAAATAAAACTTCAGTTGATACATCGTTTTTTGACGTAAATTTATTACATTGACAGTTTTTACCGACAAAGTTAGCCATTTTTTATATACTCTATATAATTTATTTAAAATTGATATCTTGCTTGAATATAACATAAAACCGCATTTGGACTTGGTAAAGTCATTGTTTGCATACATACGCCGATTATACCTGTGTTTTGACCTGTAATCTGTGAACCAGAGACGATTCCCCCAGCACCAACACCTAAAAGCTGTCCACGAACATACGAACCATCGATACAATTTACTGATGCGAATCCGCTTACCAAGGTAAAGCATGAATTTCCAGGTAAGCTATCGGCTGTAGCGATGCCTAAAACAGCACAGTTATCATTCGATTGTGTAGCCGTCGCGGTGTATGGTATTACACCATTGATAGTTGCAGTAATCGATGTATCAAATTGAACCACTGTACCGCTTAGAATAGTTGAACCACTGGTATTAACCATCGTATATACATCACCTGTATAGTTGTTCGGTGATACAGTTGTCTTATCATCCGGGTTTTTTGAGTGTGCAGTTTTTTAACATATTTATTCGAATCGTGCCACTCCAGTATATGGGACACAACCCGATTCGGGTGCATTTTAGGAACATAATCCTCGCGACAAGTCATTTTTGAATCATTATACACGAGTGACGTCAGACTGTATAAATGACATGAAACGTGTTTTTCGTATCAGAATTCAGGAGTGACGTTATCTACGAGGTTTACGATATCAGTCGAGTATACTAAATTATCACTGGACGCGCTTTCCGGAACCGATCGGTGAGTATCGTGGCGTTCTTATATATTTTCACTTTTCGGATTCGACCGTATTGAAACGTGTGTAATATATAATTCATATTTTTGTGACTCGCGTAGCACATGAAGGAAATACGGTGAACGAGCTCGTGCTATAAATCGTCGTATCCAAGATTCGGCCGTTATCCTACGACAATAGTACAGCAGGCTGCAAATCGGTAAGTCTTGCGAATCATCGCGAATATATAACTAGTGTATAAATTCCGTGGCCTGATGCAATTTGAAATCGGCTGTAGTTCTTCTGTTGTCCGTCCAGTATCCTATAAATCAGCATATACACTATTCGGCCGTTATCATACTACAGTTATACGATGAGCTGCAAATGGATAAGTCATGCGGATCATCGTGGAAATATAAATATTACATAATTTCCGACCACCGATGCAATTTGGGATCTGCCGAAATTCGTCTATCGTCGTCCACTATTCGACAAATGACGAATGTCGCATCGGGCAGCATCTTGGCTCGAAGAACCAAAGCGCCGTCCCGTGATTGGAGATCGAAATGATGCCCATCGGGCGCAATGCGCCGTTCATGCGGAAAACATTCGCTCAGTGACATTGACAGTCGAGTGAAGAAAAACATGCATCATCATCACCCGGTCTGTTCGTTGTGGTCATCGGTGAATTTGAATGCAGAATGCGCCGACGGAGGCAGAAATAAAATCGAATTCTATGCAGAGATAATTTCAAAAATTGCGGTCAAAGATGCAGCAGCAGCAGGAAATGATTTCGTTCACTGCGTTCTTAAACGCAGCTTCCTTGCGGAAATATATCAAGCGAATGAAATAAGGGCGCGAGGTAAGATTTTGTTCGTCGCTTGGAAACCCTCGCTAAAGGGAACTCAAATTGGCAACTGAGGGTTGCACTGCTTTCACAGCAAAACTCAGCGCGAAAGAGACAAGATGTTTCTATTTCACACACTTCAATTGGGTAATTTTACCGAAACTTGCGTTTTCCTTTTGGCCAAACTAAGTATTCTTCCACTCGCAGATTTTTCAGCGCGACGCTTTTCTACCGCAACCGTTTATCTGACGAAATTTCTGAGAACGTCACGTTACTCTCCGTGAAAAATTACGACATGTAGCTACTTCGTTTGATTCATAATCGAAGTATTCACGAAAATCGTCCATGGGGCCTGTATTTGTGGCACACTATGCCACAGTAGGAGGCCTTCCATGGTAGGCCAAAATTCCGAACATCGCATATCAAAGCGCGAGGAAGGAATTCGTTCCAATGGATGGAATTGAGAAGGTATGAGTCGTCGATCGTTCTATTTTAGTGGCATTAGCTCAAATCTAAAGAGCGCCGAACCAAGTTCGGAGATCTCAGTTGGACCTGAGATGCCACCTTTCATCACATTGCTGTGGCGCACTTCACGAAAATGAGGGTTAGAGCCCCTACCTAGCAAGAGAGCGCTCCCTCGGGATCGAGAAGCTAATGAGCCCGGCATGTGAATTATCACATTGCTGTGGCGCACTTCACGAAACCGAGGGCAAGAGCCCCTTGCCTGGCAAGAGAGCGCTCCCTCAGGATCGTAAAGCTAAAGAGCCAAGCATGTGAGCTAAAGAGGCAAGCTTGCCAAAAAGGCAAGCTTGCCATCCGAGCATCCGAACTCGCCATCCGAGCATACCCACTCGCCATCCGAGCATACCCACTCGCCATCCGAGCATACCCACTCGCCATCCGAGCATATCCACTCGCCATCCGAGCATCCGAACTTGTCATTCGAGCATACCAACTAGTCATCCAAGCTTTAAACTTAGCATATACCACTTGCATATCACTCATACAATCATAACTTATCATAACTTATCTTAACACGAGCTTTTGTTAGCTCATACCTTACATACTCTTCTTTTTGTATTTTTCTAACTTTTTACATACTTATCCTTTCGGGCTGAAATTTAGTGTGCTGAATAGGTTTTGCATAGACAAAAATTTCGGTATATAGTTTATTAGCACGATAGGCGTAATATATCGAAAACTATGACACTATCGGTTTGAGGCTACGCACGATTAGCGGAAACAATGCATTTCCATAACGACTTGTTACATACTTATCCTTTCGGGCCAAAATTTAGTGTGTTGAGTAGGTATTTGATAGACGAAAAGGTTAATATAGTGTTGGTGGCGGTGGCTCCTCGGCCTCATCCTCTATGCCAATATTTCTCATCGCCGGAATGACTCTCCTCTCCGTGACACGATTCGCGTGACTCCCGAAGATTTGGCATCTCCTCCAAAATATTTCCCATCTCCACTATCACATTCACGTGACTCCGGAATATGTTTTATTTCCGGAATACGATTTGCCATCTCCACTATCACGCATTCGCGTGACGACTCAGAATATTTCTAACTTCCGGAATATTTTTGCAGTGCATTTTCTTTTCGGCAGAATTTGATGGTGTAACGAAATTATCTTACCCCACGAGTTTTAGTTTTGAGAAATCTCGAATTGGGTCAAATAAAATCGCTTGAGACTCGTCTAAAAATGTGTCGTTACGTGTACCCGGGCCACCCTTGACCGGCGAAGTGTTTGATGCGGCCTCTATCAGCTCGATGGCGCGAACCATCAGCATAAATTGTCTTCATATTGCGCGGTGTGTAATGATGGTTTATAGTGGATTGTGGAAAGTGGGCGCTTTTAGGGCCTAAAAGCGCCTGGGTACAGTGCTCTTAACACTTAAGGATGAGGGGCAGTGCTTTGCGGTTCAGATGGTCTTCATAGCGCTAGCGCCGCGCGGTATGACAGCGACATCGACATGAAAATGTGATGACATGACATGACATGACACGACATGACACGACATGACATAACTTGCCACGACGGCGACGCGACGCGACGCGTACTTGTAGCTCCGCTCCGCTCCGCTCCGCTCCGCTCCGCTCCGTCGCGTCGCTGATGACAGACTGACGGATGACGAGTTTGCTTGCGCAACGTTGCATGACCGTCAGGTCAACATATTTTATCAGGAAACTCCCAACTTGAACTTCAAAGAAGCCCGGCGGCTGAGCGGCGCACTGCACAGCAGTGCAGTCTCTCCCGTCAGGCTTCTTTTCGTTTTCGTGCTGTTTATGTGGAATATGATATGTTCATGTACTCAGCAGACATGTGTATGTTACAGGTCGGGTACACTGGAACTTCACTGAACTCCACCACGTACGATCCCTGCTGCAGTTTAAAAGGTGACCTCTTGAATTCTGGCCTCCTACCCTTTTCTCCTGCAGCCCATCGACGGGAATTTGTTTTGTGTACGCTGTGTGCGCATACCAGTTTCACGGTTGCATTCAGTTTAGTCATTTCTGCTCCGATAGGACATCAGCCCCTTCGGCGCAGTGCGCCGAAGGAATTATCACGTGTTTCACTGACCATTCGGCGCCCGCGTTTTGTTTCAGGTATCCGAAGGGAATATAACGCACAGAAGAAGTGGAGCAGCCGCGTTCCGGATGCCGCGTTCCGGATAGCTAGATCACTGCTGTTACCTGTCATTTTTGTGAACTTAGAATTTAGATAGAATTTTTTGTAATGTTATTTATTAGTATACAAAATTTGCAACTTGCTGTGATTAGACCTCTGCTGCTTTGACTGCTCCCCTTCCGTGCATGCTCGAACCTAGAGTGCTGTTATGCATACAGCTAACAATATGCTGTTATGCATACAGCATATGCTGTTAGAATACAGCATATGAATACATATGCTGTATTCATACGTATGCTGTATGAATACAGCATATTCAGCGCTGTAACATGTCGTACCACCATGCGATCGCGTAGTTGCCTACATCCACGAACGTAAGTAATAAAACGCATATACACCCGGCGAATACCCACAAATATGTTGGACCTGCATATATGCGGCATACCTTCGGAATATGTTAATTTTCGCAGGTATGTCGGATCCACAAATATGCAGCATACTTACACGATATGTGATATGCTGCATACTTACGGAACCTGGAGTGATAGTGTGCATGATTGCGGAGGGTGCATATTTCTCGAAAATATGCGGAGGATGCATATTTCTTGAAAATATGCGGAGGGTGCATATTTCCCGTATACATGCCGTTTGTATCTTGAATGTGGCAAATTTACATAAGCTATATTCTGTTGTAAATTTACATAACCCGGAGTGATAGTAGGCATATTTACAGCATCTGTCTAAAACCCACAAATCTACGTAGACTATGCGGGTCGAAAAAACCCGGATGATATGATGAATTCAAACCTGTCATAGGTACACCGTTTAACGTAAGGGATGACGTAGGCGTAGTATATGCCCAGTCCTGGGAATTCGTCATACGAATGGCTGTACAATCCAAATCACCTGTCAATTTTATATTTCCCCCAGTATTTCCAATTGCTAAGACTTGAGCCAGCGATCCAACCGATCCACCAGCGACAACACCAGATCTTACTTCATTTGAAGCACTATCATAATATAATTGTAGTGTTTCACTTGGTACATCTGGGGAAGCTCTAATAGGTCGAATATAGCATGAACTCGATCCACCTGGCGTAAGTTCCGTATTTGTAGCGCTGATCACAATATTATTATTAAAACCATCTGCAAGACCACCTGAATTTTGACCTGCCTTTTGTCCTATAAAAATATTATTCGTACCACTCATACCGTTTTGTCCAGATTCGCTACCTAAACATATATTGTGTTCACCAGTGGTCGCACCGTTCGCCGCAGAGTTGGTACCAAGACATATGTTTTCAGCTCCTAATATTTGTGTAACATCAAGAACGCCGAGTGCTTGTTTACCGATTGATATAGAGTTATTGGGTGTTGCTGTAAATGTATTGCATCTAAAAGTAGAACCAGCAAAAGTGCGTTGGTATACTTGGAAGGTTCCTTCTGTCGGTGTTTGAACGCCGCCAACGAAACTTATATCTGTCACTTGAGTTTGATTACCCGCATTGCATATTCTTTCTAAATCACTTTGAGTTGTTTCAATCAATTCTTTAGAAATATTATCGTAATACAATGGTAACATCGTCGTATCATCGTAAGTGACTGCACGAATAGGGGCTATGATACAGGAATCGTTCAATGTATTATTTAACTCAACCCCCGTAGCATTGATACAAATCGAATTATTGACTGCTACAGCTCCGCCCGTATTTTGATTGCTGTTGCTTCCAATCGAAACACTATTGGTTCCGTGATTAAATTCGCCTGCGAATTTTCCAATACAAACACTCGCTTCGCCACAACTCGATTGTCCCGCGTCGTCGCCAATCGCAACCACGTAATCGTTACAAGACGAATTGCCGGCACCCGAACCTATGCATATTGCGTCATTGGTATTTAGAGCTCCAAACGATAACGTATTTCGACCAATTCCTATAGAACGATCTCCTATAAAATCTGCATTGGTATATCCTTGAGTCTGCTCTCCTATCGAAACTTTTCCAGCACCACCCGTTCCTGATTCGAGTCGAATATTATTACCACTGATGGTATCTTGGTTGATAGTCATTATACCAGTACCTGTAAATGAAACATCTTGAACCGTCGTAGTACTTCCCAATGCACAAACACTTTGTAAATCTTGACTACCACCACCACCTGGTAGATTGGTCAAACCTGATCCGTCTCCAGATATTATACCTCCAGGATTTACCGTAAAGTTACCACCGTCTAATATCACATCGCCATCGTTCACCAAAATCCCAGAACCTAAAGCACCAACGTTCAGCGTCATCTGCTGAAATTGCATCTCGTTGATACCCGTATCACTCATAGATGATCGTACTTGTTCAATAGGTTGAGTCGATGTTATTTGAAAAGACGAGTCTAATGTATCTAAACCTATTTTAAATTTTTCTTGACTTGCAGGATTATTCAAAATGAAGTCATTGATGGCTATACCAGTATGAACTCGTAATGTTCCATCAGTTTCGATATTGAATTGTTGTCTATGATTTGCAGGGTCTGGGTCGCTTGTATCAAAAAAATTTAAATCGTTTTGATAATTAAAATCGCTCGCCATAGTAATCTCGTTAACTGGATTACTGGCTACACCGATTTTATTGGCTTGAAGTTCGTTTACGACCAATGGATCAGGTATCACGCCTGGGTCTCCTGGATTAACACCTTGTCCATTTATCGATAATGTTTTAGTATTAAAATTCGTAGCATCTGTTGTCTTTCCTACGAAATTTGTTGACATGATTTATAGTATATATTATATATTTATATTTTTCTTAATGTAAATCTAAATTTATAAACATTGGTAATATTTGGATTATTTAAGTCTTGCCAAACATCGATACCATCTTCACTTAATCGTATTTGAACAAGATATGTATCTAATTTTGTATTTCCACCACTATTATCACCACATTCAGCTAATTGAAAATTCACAGGTGTATAATAATTTGTGGTATTTAGAGGTGGTGTATTTTGTGGAAAATCTGGATTCCAAATTTGTGATACACTTAAATCTAAAGTATAATTTTGACATTCAAAACCATTAATTAAGTCACCGCTGATATAAAAGAATCCAGATCGAGTAGGGTCTATAAAAAGTGGTGAGTTATATCCAACTTTCATAGTTTCGATATAAATACCACCATCTACAAAGTTAGCTGGGAATCGCATTTTATAAGCAAAAGTATTTGTCATACTGAAGGTTCCAGGTGCTGTGTATCCGGCGATCAGGAATCCAGCTTCTCCGTATAGATTTGTTGGTTTTCGAACTGGTCCATTCAATAGAGTACTTTTAATTATGTTGTTATCCCATACCAACACCTCTTGATTCGCAACCGATGGAATCGTGGTCGGCTTAGTTGTTACCTGTAAAGCTGTACCGGCTTGAACTGTCGTTGCAGCTGATATAGTTGTTGTTGATTGTAATCCGTTACCAACAATCGCAGTAGTTGTAGTATTTTTTATATCACAAACAGATTGTAATCCATTGGGTATTACAACTTCTTTCGTTAATGTTTGAGTTTTGAGTTCACCATTTGCAAATGTCATTATATTTGATAATTGACTACCAGCAGGTAAAGGATTTTGTTGAAGGAAGACACGCCCATTACTGGAAACCAATCCATTCGCAATGACTTGCCTTGATGTGACGTTATTTGTACCTCCAGTACAGACTTCATCGAGCGTTTGTGTTAGCCCACCAGATGGTACAGCGGACCCGTTCAATGTTTCGCATACTAAACTCTTTGCGATGAATTCTACATCAGTTCCATCGTATCCTGCTTGTTGTTGCAAGAAGATCTTAAACTTAAAACGTCTCAGCGTCCGAAGGGCGCGAGCACTGGAAAAAATGTTTTTTCGCGCATATTATTTATGATAATTTTTTAGGTTTGAGTAGACGTTTTTCCTAGAATTTTGTCGACCAGAAGGTATTTTTCGACCCCTGTTTTGCTTCTTATAGTGAAATATGGTGTCCTTTGCTTCAAACCCTAAAACTTGCGGTATGATCTTGCTTTAGCTTGTATGTTTTCTTGATATGTGATATGAAATTTCAGTACCCAGCGACCTGAGTTTTTTACGAAGGTCCTGGGGAAAGAGCAACAAAACGCCTGGAGAAGCTGGAGAGCCTTGAGCTCTCCAGTGAGGAACCAAAACCGTAAAGCGCAACATTACGCATAACTGAAAGAACAAAAGAGTAACAACATCAGAACTATAACGAGCTTGATTTTCGCGTTTTTGATAACTTCACACAGGAGAATTATGAACGAAGAAGGACCCACAGATATGGACTCTTTCACTCAGCCAGAAACCATTCAGCAGAAATATGACTTTATGAGGAGTATGAATTCAGACGTGATCCGCGACAGTGATAAGTGGAGCGCTAAACTGGACCAGGACACAGTTTCATCCCTCATCTATGCCACTTTCCTTGCGAAAGCAGACGCAGTTTTCGCAGCACGAAACATTCCGATAAATCACAAGAAGTTTTTCGGAAACATCGAAAGGCCATCCACTATGTGCACTTTCCTGTGGAACATTTTCAGACACGCGACAAATATGTGCTCAGTGAAAGGAAACGAAGTTGTCATTGAGTCAGCAGCAGCAACCACAAACGTCGAGAAACTGATCAAGTACACCAGGAACACAGTTCAGAGGGAAAACATCAGAAACATCGTTGAAACACTCCTGGAATATGACTTGTACTTTCCCACACTGGAGTCAGTTCAGATACAAGTAGACGAACGCATTGCAAAACAGGCATCGGAGCAAACACAGCAGTCCCCCTCAGCCTCTGGACTTGCAGAAATCGACCTGGGTGCACGCGAGGGAGCACAAGCCGAAGGTGACCAAAACGAGGACACCTGGGAAGAAAGAGAAGAAGCAGGTACAAAATTAAACAGCCTCGCATTCCTCCATTGTTTAATCACAACTGACGCATTGCAAAACGCAACAACGAAAGCCCACGCATTTCTCCATTGTTTAATCACAACTGACGCATTGCAAAACGCAATAACGAAAGCTCACGCATTCCTCCATTGTTTAATCACAACTGACGCATTACAAAACGCAATAACGAAAGCCCACGCACAGCATTTAGAGATAGCAAGCATTTCTTTTTTCATTTGTGCATTACTAACAGTTGTGAACACAGGCGAGTACGACGGAATCGACGGTCTGACTGGACAACGAGAAGTGTCGCTTGTCAGCCACGAAGAGGAAGCGGAATTCGACTTCGCATCTCTTCAAACGGCAGTGGACTACTCTGAGACGGTGAAGAAAACCGAAACCGAAATCGAAGGCCACGAAGGTGACTTGGAGAACGAAGACTTCCTACAGACGCTGAAGATCACGAGGCACAACGTCCAGAACACCGCGCGCTTCACTGGACGCGAGCTTAGCGAAGTAAGAAGGCAGTGCGAGGAGACCCTGACCAGGAAGCATCTCGACGTTGGCTCATTGGCGGTTGACGGTCTGACGCGAAAGGTGGACGCATCGGGTGTTGCTAAGGTAAAAACCTCCCTCTCACTTCACGTAAAAAAGCATTCACACAGATACCGCTCTTGCATTAAGCTCCATTTTTCTTTTAAAGCTCGCATCTCTACAAACATTACGAAACCGCGCATTCTAACTAGAGTTAACACGCAGACTCCCTTCATCAAAGTTCAGCTAAAGAGCGAGGAAGAAGCGACTGCAATCCTCGAGCTGGGAATTCTTCTGGTGGACGGACAGCGCTTTAACATCACGCCTAAATCTTCCAGACTGACTCGATTTAACCTGTTCTTGCGTGCTTCCGCTCCCAATCTTCAGGTCTCAACGGATAACATAGTCTCATTCCTGCTCACGACTCCATTTTCAAGCTTTGTTAAGCGGGTGGTCTTCCAACAGACATTCACAGAACATCCAGGAAAGGGCAGAGGATCACGGCTGGTCAGAAGGATCTACGCAGTACTCAGGCCCCCAGTTGCAGCAGCACCGGAACCGGCAGTACCGGACATTCAAAATCCGGAGCACGCAGTTTACTTCATTCCACTTCAGTACATCTACAACCCTGTTGGAGTTGTCCTGATTACCCAGTGCAGTGCCCACGAGTGTTTCAAGTGTGCCCCATCTCCCAAAAGGTTCGGTCATTGTTCCAAGAACTGTATGGACAGCGGGAAAGGGAAGGGAAAGGGGAAAGGATCTGGTAAAGGAAAAGGATCAGGAGGAGCAGGCCCTCCAGGATTCCCACCAGGAGGCCCTCCAGGACCGCCGAGTACCCCCACAAAAAACTCAGCCAATTGGGAAGCAGCAAAAGCTAAAGCATTAAAGAGAAAGCTCACCCCCTCAGCTCTCAGCCCTGCCCACAAGATCCCCGCAGGAGGCAGCCAAAGACAACCCCTAACACAGGAAGGTGACGGAGGAATTAATCTTGCTGAAGGTAGATACTGAGAAATTGGACTGTTAAACCTGTTTCTTCTCTCTGAACACTCTCTCAGACTTTGTGCTTTCAAGCATCTGATATGCAAGTGACCCTCACTAGCATCCCTAAAACCAGAAGAGTCAATCTCTTCCTTGCTCTGCTCATTGTGACCCACCGGCCAGCAGTAAATTTAAGTATGCACAGCACATATTTACACCCCTGCTCTTGCTTTGCTCTTCTCTTTACAACTGCTGTTCACTCCCCACAGTTTGTCTCACCACACAACACATATTTCCCTCGACTTCAAAAGCTCAATCTTGAACCAGAGCACGGGCATACAGATAGCTCAAAGTTCACTCTCAAACTTGCATTACATAGACACCTTCATCATAGGGACCCTCCCGTGTACGGCACACCGTCACTAAATAAATACAAAGCACACACCTGGCATAATAATAACCTGCCGCTTGATAAACACTTATGCAGTGAATACAGTTCCTCACATAGCTCACCCTCCGAGGCACCCGAACCAACAAACTTATATGAAAACCTGCACCGGTTGTCAAACACCAAAATATTAATAAATAACCACACACGGTTCCTAGCAAACTTAAGAGGACGGGAAACCAAAGCAGGAAACACTTCACAATATGCAGGCAACTTAACGCGGCATACTGTTAACTCAATGCATTATACAGAAAGTTTAATAATACTTACACGATGCCTGGAAAACAACATGCGGTCAACAAATAACACAAATAAACCCATATGCTTTCCGAAGCGGGTGGTTACTAACCTGAAGCGGGTCACGGTAAACTTAGCTCGGTGTTTAAACAACTTAGAACTGAATGCAATACACCGTAATAGTACTGATAAAATAATCTTACGAGAGACTCGGGGGCACGGACACATGTTTCTAGGGGAAAAGGCGGCTGTAAGCACAAAATTAATGGGAAACCCTAACCTCTTGAGTCGACACCTAGTGAATACGGGACGGGTGGAAGTGCGTAGAAGTAAAATGGGGCGAAAATATTTCACACAATGCTTATATATGACAAAAAGGGTTAGTGGAAAAAAAAATAAAGGCAACCGGACAACCTTGGACCGGAAGCGAATTGCATGAGGCACAATTCGTTAAAAATCGAAAATTTGCAAAAATGAGCCTAGAACCAAAAAATTTCAGGGAAGGGACCCGAGGACATATACGAAACCATGTGCGAAAGAGGAATGCCCAAATAAACGGTATGGTAGCTGAGGGGAGGCAACAAGTGGGTGTAACGCGTAACACGGTGAGCACAATAATGTTCAGAAACCACGGGAGCGGGGGAAGCGAGGTGCGCACTGGTCTTATAAAAGACACGCGGAGTGTAGTCAAGCGGGCTACAGATAAACCAATACGGTGCTCGGAAATAATACAGCGATATATTGCAAATCTAACGCGGTGGAAGAAAAACTTAAAAAAGTATACCTTCAATCTGGTATGGACCGAAAGGGCTGTTAACTCAACACAATATATGTATCTTATAGTAAGCCCAGCATGGTTTGAAATATATTTTAAATGGAAATAAAAATAGATAAAGCTATAAGCGGTAGCATAATTATGACATATTACATAATGAGACACCTCTTGAGATGTGAGGAAAATATTATTAAAACACGAGCGGAAATGCAAACAACCACTTACGGGCCCTCTATCATGCTTCTTCATATAATGGCGGAACTCAGCAGAATGAAGTTGAACCCTAAAAAATATTTCCCGGGACCCAGAGTCATAATACACCTAGCCCACAAGAGACCTAAGGCTTGCAAAGGGATAAGTAAGAGCGCCTTGAAATACATGATTCAAAACCCCAAAACGGCATGGCTTTGGGAGAGAACACGGACTCAAACTGCAAAGAAACCCAAAATGAATTTACCTTCAAGAATAATGAAATATAAAACCCACCACAAGAAGGATAACGATACTAAACAATATAATATTTCGGAACCCGAGCAGCTGTTAAGCGGTGGAGCAAGCACCGAAGATAACGCAGTAGTTGAAACCACAATGACCACGGAATCACTCCTTTCAGAAAAGGGGTGGTTAAATGCAACTCATGTTGGTGATGCAATGAAAATACGGGACCCGAGTACCATAGCCCCTATGGACCTTACAGACATGATGCTCAAGATGACAGGGGAGGACCAAAAACTCACACAACTCATTAATAGCAGACTCAAGAAATATGGCCACACACAAATAGGCGTGTGTGACAATATACATTGGCGTCTCATAATGATTCGCTCATCATCACATGGGAAAATAGAAGCTTACATATATGATCCCTTTGGAGATAAAGCTGAAAGAGAAACCATTAATATGATTGAGGCAGCACTCAAAACCTGGTTAAAAAATTTCATAACCATTACTGAATATAATGAATTCACAACTACCACTAGCAAGGAAACATTTCAAACAGATACATACAACTGTGGCACATGGGTAGCAAAAGCCGCCTTCAGATGGGCACAATGGAACAGAGGCTTGCACCAGACCTCATTTTTCGAGTACCTAAAATCTGATTTATATATTGGGGAGTATGGCAACAAAACGATGCAAAAGGAAATACATAAATACCGATTAGAAATGAGGGAAGAAATAGGGCTGCAGGTAAAGAATACCTGTAACACACTGGAGCTCAAACACTTGGAGCACGCTGGAAATGACGCCGCAATCAGCGGCCCTAATATGACCTTATCTCCCCACCACATCCTCACACGCAGAGGTGCCACAACCAAAAAGCAGATAGAAACTCTGGTAGAAACTTTCAGACTGAAATGGAAGACACACACCACTAATGAAACAATAGTTTCAGAAGCCATCGAATCGCATAGGAAATATCATCACACCTCGAACACGGATAACACCAACATTCAAATTCATCTTCTTGTGGCTAAGGACATATGGTCAACTGCAGTCCACATCATTCCAGAAAGACAGATTATTCACTGTGAGTTTGATACCCCTAACAATAAACACCAGAAAGACATTTCCACACTTTTTCCTCAAGACCTGAGGGTGCACCGCATAACCCTGAAACTGGGAGTACACCCGAATAACATGGGGGTTTTCAATTTTACACTAGCCCACAAAGTCTATCACATCCTGCACAACACCAAATTCTTCTCAGCAGCACAATTGAACAGAGACCTACTATACGAACTTGAAAACCTAAACATTAGAATTCTACCACAAACGGGCAGAGAAGCCAGGATAATCAAACACGAAAATAACAAAGCCATTTCGACCATACGACAATCACTGAGAACTCACCTTCCGAAAATTGATGCACATCCAACAAAGCCAAATTCTGAGCACAAAGACTGTAAATCCATTCACACTGCTTATAATCACCTCATCTCAGGCAAAGGAAGGCCTTTCTGTGAACCCCACACATATGGATGCCGCAGGAAACACTCTCATAAACAAAAGAGAATAATCCGTAAAACCAAATGCACAAACAAAATCTTTGATATCGAGAACATTTATGACGCAGATGGCAGATGCATACTACAAAAAGCAAAACACAAAAACGCCATGAGACAGTCAGAAGAAATAGACCGACTCACTAAACTACAACTAGCACAACACTCTAACAATTTGATTATAATGGGTATGAATATGAGAGGCCTCCGACACCACAAAGAAGATAAAGACAGTTTAATCAAGTTAGAAACAATCTGCAATCTTTTAATCGACGGACGGGCTGATATAATATGTATATCAGAAACCAAGGTAAATACTGAAAACCTTGCATTAATCAAAACCCTAATGACACAAAAAGAAATCCAATTTCGCACGTCTCATGTAAATGAGAGAGCTTCTATTGGTTCCATGATCCTATGGAATCCGAAGAGTTTGCCACTATCCACCTCGGTCACCACAATCGATGGAGATGCAAAGAGAGCAGTAATGACCAAATTTTCAGGAAATAATGGTTTTGAGCTCTACATAGCCAGCGGTTATATGAATGATGCTACATTAGTAGAGGAACAAGTGGAATTATATGACACACTTACTGACTGGGCAGGTAGGTCAGGAAATAATCCAAAAAAGGCCTACGTAGAGATAGGTGACAAAAACTGCACCATTACCCCAAATCAGCGGGTGTCAGGTGGAAATTACATGTCGTATCAAGAACATGTCGAAAAGAATAAGCATCTTTTAACCTATTTCAACAATGACAGATGCTCACTCAATGAACTGATAATGGACCGAAATCCAAACACGGAAATTTTCACACATGTCATATCCAAAAACTCAAAACCAAAACTCACCCATATCATGGCCAACACAGCTATGGCAGAAATGACCGTTAAAACAGGATGGACGGAGGAAAACCCTTATATCATCTCCGACCACGGGATAGTATGGGCTGAATTTAAGCTCCCTAAAATCGACACCAAACCGCAGATTTCCACCGATACAACTTTGCCAACACCTAGATTTAATGGTGCCAAGGCAACCACACATGATGAGTACCCAGGGTACCCAATTAGAATGACAAACAAAAATAAGGGTACAAAAAGGAAAATAAACAGGAAAGATATTGTAGGACTTCTCGAAGCAAACGGATACAGCACAAACGAACTTGTGCACGCGTGCATCAATAAAAACAAAGCTAGAACCGCTATCAGCACCATTAAGGGAGACACCACTGATCTTGATCTTAAACGGGATAATATCGACGGCAGCCCCATTACAGTGAGTAAGCTCATAGCTAAAAATAAAGAGGCAGACAATATAGAACAATGTCTAAAATGGCACAACAAACCCAAGGAATGGTGGATTCACCTTAATAGCCCATGGCATGCAGCTCACCTACTCTCTAGAGGAAAGGGGATGCCGGAAGGTGGTCTCAACTTAGGCCATAACGACAAAGATAACATCTGGCATATAGGTTCGCCTCACCTTTTAAATAAGAAAGATGTTAATGCCTATCTCAAACGACACCTGTCCTTCAGCTCACTGGAAGTTAAGAAAATCACGAAATCCAACACAGATGAGCACATGACCAGCTGGAATATTCTCCTACAACCCCATATGCCTGCTAAATTCTGGAACCTGTACGGATCTGAGATGCATTCGGAAAAAATAGATTGCACCGCCCATTTATTCCAATACGCTACAGGCTGGGTGTCTTACACTGAAAGACTACATAACACACTCGAAATGGAAAATGGATCGGAAGCAACTAGAAACGGCGGCACTGGCCTCAAGGAAATGCACCCTGACGCGACATGGGATACCCTGCACAAATTGGCACATCGGGCGGCAAGTGACGCCTTTGGCACCAAGAATCTGAACATAGCTGGGAGGTCTGAAAAACCATCAGCAGTATCTAACTACTTCTAGAAGTATATATACAAATGGCTAAACACAGTACGCCGCATCATCAAATATTTGGACACGAGAACTCATGCAAGCAACATTCCTAAGCAAGCCAAAAAGGCTGCCCGCACGCTACCTTTTGCCTCGCTCAAACCCAAACACAATGAAACGGCAGCCACCTGGGGATCACGTCTGCATGAAAATTATGTAATAATCAGAAATGCTTTTCAGAAAAGCAGAGACACTGACATTGAACGACGCAATCTCCGAGAAAAGGAAGCCTTGCAGCATCTTTTCTCAACTAACCTTTCGAGGTTTCTAGACACAGTCATGGGAAAGATGAAACCTACTGAAAAAGGTGCAGCCGCTACCCCAGGTAGTGATGGAAAGATACCTGAGACAAAGACAGAAAGACTAAACACAACACTAGATGAATACAAAAATAAAAAACTATTTTCTACTAACCCGAATGAGCCAGATGAACTCCCACAGTGGCTCACTGACATTCTAAAGGACAGCCCCAAAATCCCCGATACGGCCGCTGCTAGACTACTGACAGAAATCACGCACAAAGAACTCCAACAAGCATACTCGGGCTGTGGTATCTCCACAGCACCAGGACCCTCAGGAATGAGATACTCGCAGTGGATCAAGGGCCCAGAGAATTTTCAAGAGGTTACTGTCTCACTTTTTAACCACATTCTTATAACTGGGAAATTTCCAAAGAGTGCAAAATCTGGAGTCATCCTTCCAATCCCTAAAAATCCCTCTGCACCATGTACAATAGATAATTCTAGACCCCTTACAATGTTGGAAACGGGTCTTAAACTATTTAACACAATAATTGCTAACCGTCTCAAAACAATACTTAACACTCACCCCATTCTCTTTCCCATTCAAGATGCGTTTCTTCCGAATAAAAACATAGATGACTCACTTCAAATTCTGAATGAAGTAATTTCGGATGCCAATAGATACGACAAAGACCTTCACGTAGTTTACCTGGACCTCAAACAAGCATTTGACAGAGCTGAATTCTGGATGAGCAATTTAGCGCTGAGAAAGCTGGGACTCCCATCACAAATAATCAACATCATCTCAGACATTACCAATGATGCTTCTAGAATGGTACTCACTGAAGAAGGCCTCACGGATGAATGGTCCCTAGAATGTGGAGTCCCTCAGGGAGAAGTTTTGAGCCCACTTAGGTTTGTAGCCATTATGGACATCCTTGCAATTTGGTTAGCAAAAAGAGCAAACGGTGTAAACCCGACAGGATCCACATATGGATATGAACTGAACTCGGAACGCCATAGACCAGACAAACCAGGAAATAATGTTATTCCTCACTCCCAAAACCTATTAGAAAAGGACACCACTTTAAATATCTTTGCACGGTTCTTTTGTGATGACATCATTCTCGTGGGGAAAACTAAAGACGAAGTTCAAGACATGCTAGGTGTAGTTAATGAATTTATGAGCTTCATTGGTATTCCCATCAATGTTAAGAAATCCAAATACTCTTACAGAAAGCGCATTAAACCTCAGGGCAAAACAGTAACGCGATATGACCCGTCCGATGATTTACTCATCTCAGGGGGTCACCTGGAGCCCAATACAAATGACCCAAGTCCTTCCATTGATTCGAAATGGATACCCCCTGAGTCACCAGAATTCCTCGATTTCTCCAACAGCAAAGAGGTAAACAGATATCTCGGAGTATGGTTTGCACTAAATGGGGAATGGGACAAACAGGCGGAAATCCTTATCGACAGACTTAAATCTACTCTCACATCCATCCAACTGCAACACATGACTCTACACCAGCTAAGATATGTTATAAATGCGGTTGTAGTTCCGAGGATGGCATAACCCCTTAAAGTTACCTCAGCAATTGCCAACTCCTCAAAGAATGTCGCAATTGAATTAGACAAAATGATAGCTTCGTTTATAATTAAATATTTGGGCTGCACAGTTGACACCAATCACCAAATAATCTGGACAGCAGTCTGCCAAGGCGGGTACGGTATTGATAGTGTCTTTGATGTTGTAACCGCGTCGTGTATCACCGAAACTATGAACACCCTGTGTTCCGCGGATGAACACGAATATTGGCAACACAACCACACGGACCGTATCACTGATCCCCACCTCATCTCACTATACCGTAGAAATAGCAATCTATGGCTTAAAATAATAATTCAAAACATGAACAACGAAATGGGTAAAAATGTTATATCGGGTTTCCCCTTATCGCACTATGCAACCTACAGCCATACTATAGACAAACGTTTTAACTGGTTTAGGCGT
>LGRX02021738.1:0-10971 GCA_001247695.2 Cymbomonas tetramitiformis
CCTCACCTCTTGCCACACTCTCCCCGCAGTCCCCATCTAGAGCCCCTCCCCGTCTTCGCCGCACCAGGCGCTGGCTGCGACTGAGCTCCCCCGACATTGCGGGCGCATGTCAACCTCCTTCCCGCTCTCTCGAGGAACACTTGTCATGCAAGGCCACGCAAGGCCCCGAAAGCACGGGTATCCGACCATGGAGAGCTGGACGAGGGCGGCGCAGGGGGAAGTTGAAGAGAAAGGGGTGGTGCAGAGGTCGGAGCTGAGGGGGTAGGGAGAGAGGGGGAAAGCCTCATATCCATGCTCACAGAACAAGAGGCTGCGGAGCAAGCTGCACCCCCGAGTCCTGGAGACGGCCGCGCCCCTGCAGGAGATAGAGGCCAGCCAGCGCCGCCAGGCAACGAGGGAGGAGAGGCCTGAGCGGAGGCGGGGGCGGGGAAGAAGGGGGGAGAAGGGGGGAAGAGGAGGGAGCGACCTCGTGGCGGGTGCTGCCATCAGGCTCGCGGTGTGTCACAATGCGGCGCAGCTGGAGGCGCTTCTTCTTCGACTGTTGAAGCGCCTTGTCTGCAGCAGGCGCGGACCCGCCCTCGCCCCCGTGCCTCCCCATCCCCCCCGCTCCGCTCATCCAGACCTCTCGAAGAGCAGACCGCGCGAGCGCCTCCTCCTCTCCCCCGTGCTAGGTTCTTTAGCACCGCACCCCTGGGACCCCGAGAGGCGCCCGTCTCGGACCATCGGAGATGGAGCCGTAGGAGGCAGGCAGCCTCTCCGCAGGAAGGGGCGAGCGCACCCGCAGCGGCGGCCTTCTGCGGGTCGCTCTTTGCCAGCATCATGTGCAGGTCCTTCAGCTCCGCCTCTTCATCCACCTCCTCCTGCGCGTGCCGTGGCGCCCGCATGCCATGCCCTGAGCTGCAGAGCGCGCGTGCGCGGCACCGCCACCTACCCGCCTCCGAAGCACCGAGCCGCCTGCATGCCATTGGCTGGCGCGAGTCCCCCTTGAATCGCAACCGACAGCGCTTGGAGCGAGAGCCCATCAACCGACGTGCGGGCCAATCTCTGCGTCAAGATCGGCTCGAGATGGCAGGAGACTCGGCCTCCCGAGCGCCGAAAGCAGCAGCGCCAAACGAATTGGAACACCGGTGCGCATCTCCCTCCTCGCCAGCTGGCGTTGTCCTGCCATTCACTGCTGCAGCCACCGCCGACGCCACTGCTGCACCACAGAGCTTTACGCAGTAAGATGTCAGTGGGTTGAGCGCAGCCACTCTCTCACGCACCTCATCCGCGGTTTTTCTTTTTGCGCGCCCTTCACGCGGCACCACGCCTGTCAGCAGCCCCCCACCCCCAGCTACCCTGCTAAGCCCATTTGATCATCCATCCTCTGCATCACCCTTCTGCCGATCTGCCCTGCGCGCCCACCGGCACGATGCTGGCATGCCTGCATGCTCCCCGCCGCGCGAGTTTCGCCCGACGTGCAGTGCGGGTCTATGTGCTCCGGGCCGGGGAGCATGGGAAGGGGCTTCTCCTCCTCCTAAAAGGCGCCGGGCACCTTCTCGGGGCCTCCTTCTTCCATCAGGTCCTTCTCGAGATCGTCCTCCAGCCCCTCCATGTCCAGATCGCTGTCGCTGTCCACGTCACTGCCGGCTCCTCCCCGGGGCCCGCGAGGCGCCTGCGCCCCCTTCGCCTGGCCGAGCGCATCCGCCTGTGGCACCGCCTCACCCCTCCCCACCTCAGAAGCAGTAGCTCTCCGTTGTGTGCCGCTCACATCCACGCTGCTCACATCCACGCTGCTCACGCTGCTGACGCCGAGACCCTCTCCAGGCCCTGTCAATGCCGGCTGCCACGAGCGACTCCCGGCGATTGCCAAGGCCTGTACACAGTGGACAAGGAACCTGGGGGGAACAAGGGAAGGGGGGGAGGGGTCAAATGGGCGTGTCGGGAGGGAGGGAGCTGAAGGGGCGGCTCGTTGCCTGCTTGTGGAACACGTTGTTGTGCGCCTCGCGCTGCAGCGCAAACTGCTGCGCCAGGGAGGTCCGCGTGCCGCGCGCAAACCGGCCGATGCCGGCATGAGAGCCGTCCGCCGCCGCCGCTGTTGACAGGTTCCGCACGAGCGCAATGCGCTGCCACCTTGTCAACCGGTTGATCTCATCCTGTCCTCAAACCCCAGCCCCCCACGGCCGTGTAAGCTGGTTGATCGCATCCCCCTGTCCTATCTCCCGCCCCTCCGCACAAGCTCGTTAATTGCACCCCGTCTTCAGCTCCCTCCGCTACTGTGTCCACTGCAGGCCAGCTCAACAGAGGCGCCCCCAGGGACCCCCCGAGGACCCCCCCGAGGACCCCCTCCGGGGACCCACCGAGACCCCCGGGACCCCGGGGTCCCCCTGGACCCGGTGAATGGCGCAGCGGGAAGACCGGCTTCTCCAAGGAGCCCCAGGCACCCCAGGAGGAAGCGCCTCGCGAGGGCTTCCGGGCAGGCCGCATGGTGCCCAGGGGCAAGAGGACTGGCCGGCTCAGCCGGAAAGAAAGGCAACGCACCGCATGCACGCCCAGCTTGTGCAGGATATCCGCGGCGGCCTCCATGCTGAGGCGCCGGAGGTCGGCGTTGGTGCCGGTGACGGCGCCAGCACCAGGCATGTCCTTCATGGCCGGCTCCTTCTCTTTCTTCTCCGGAGCCCGGGCGCGGCGCACGTAGAACAGAGCGTGGAGATCCCCCAGAATGTCTAGCGTCCCCTTGCCTGTGGCCCACCTCCGCGCCACCCCTCCCCAAATCCGCAGGCATCAAAAGTGCAGCAGCGCGGGTGCTGCAGGAGGGTGCACTGCTGTAGGAGGGCGCACTGCTGCACGAGACACCCCCAGGGCGGCAGCCACAGCAGCGCGGAAGCCCAGATCACGAGGCGCTTGCGAGGCTTGGCTGCCACGTGTGCGCTGGTGGGGCGCAGACGGAGCCCGGCGCAGCGGTACTGCGGCAACCCCCGCTGGCATCCCTGTAACCCGGATGGCAAGGGGCACCTTGCAGCGCGGACATGAAGCTGCTCGTTTGTGCCCAGGGAGTGCGCAGCAGCGCCATCTCCAGAGCGCCCGCGGCCCCCTTGATCCGCGGCTCCTGCGGCAGCTGCTGCACCGCCGCAGAGATCTGCCAAGTCCCAGCACATCTCCCCCCCCTTGAACCCCTGACATAAGCCCGAGGATCACAGACACGGCACAGTCACTGCTAACAAAGGCACCTTGAAATAACTTCCCACAATGCACGACTACCCATGAAGCGCGCTCTCCCTTTTCATGCCACATCCTTGTCGACCAGGCTATTTTCCTCCGCGGCCAACGTGATGTTGGATATATGAAAAGTGCGGCCGTCAAACGCACGTTGGACCGTCATGGTGTGGCACAATTCCCCTGTGAATGGATCGAAGACACCTCGATCATCCCGCTGATGACAAGACCACAAGCCGGTCCGGGTCATGCGATTCCCGCGCACCCCGACATCCCTTCCTCCCGCAGCAAAAATGCTGAGCTCACTTGCTCCCAGCTGCGGGAAGCAATTGCGAGCCATGGTGCCAACTTGACTGAGACATGATGGGACATATTTAAGGAATTAGCTTCGTTGTTTCTCGATCAATTCCATCACGACATCAGTGCACATCTTGCCTGGAACCGCTATGTGCGCAAAAGGGCGCTAAAACTAACGGACCCCCCAATCTGGCCAGACGGACATTGGACTGTGGCGGCCTTCACCAGCTTGATGGGTAGTCGTGCATAGTGGGAAATCCCGGCGCGGCGGTGCCAGGAGATCCCAGAGGTCAAAGGGGGGGGTAAATGACGCCCTGGGAGGAGTGGGGCGAGGGCACCACCTGCGCAGGGGTGACCGTGCAGACGCGCTGGGCGTCGACGTGCTGCTGCTTGAGCACGTCCACGCCCGCCTGCATGGCTTCCTGGAGGCAGACATCCTCCGGCTTGACAAGCCGCCGCAACACATCCTCCGCGGGCAGCTCGAAACCCTGGTGCAAGCGCCCCCTCCCACCCCTCCGATCAACCGCAGCGCCCCCTCCCACCCCTTCGATCAACCACGGCTACCCCTCTTGCCCCCTTCCTCCTCTCCTGGGCGTCGAGAGGGCCTCCAACTCCCACGCGTCCGAGAGATCCGCAGCCAGGGGGGGAGAGGGGGGCATCATGCCACCGGGATGAAAGCAGTCCCGGTAAACGCCAACCAGCATCAGGGGTTCAACTAGTCGCGTGGGCTTTGCCTCAGCCAATAGATCTACTTGTATTAGAGGGCACTATCGACGACCATCAAATACCGGTCTGCCCGGGCATTGCCATGCCTTGAATACATCCCGCCCCCCGGGCGAGCTCGGGTTGCGGAGCAAGTTCACACCTCCTTGAGCTTCCACAGCCCAGTGTCGTTGCCCTGACGCTCGTAGTTGGCGCAGTGCTTGATCTTCTTGCGGATCAGCGTGTCCGATTGCTTCGTGAACTTTGTTGTTAGGTCCTGCAACTCCCCGCGAGTCACCCAGCCACTCCCCTCGACCTCTCATTTGGCCGCTGCCTCCTCCAGTTCCCCCGAGATCCCCTCAGCGCCCTCGGTTGGCCCGCAGCTCGTGCAAATCCAACCCAGACTCCCTGCCATCCTCTCGGGCCCTCACTTTCACTACTCCGAGTCGCCCTGTGAGGCGCGCCCCCACGCTTTCGGTACACTCGGGCTAGTCCAGGCCACAGATGAGGCAGCAGTAGGGCCGTCCGGGCTTGGGCCAAGAGGGGAAAATGGGACGGAGCGAACTTTGATGGGGATGACGGGCTTGTCGCCTTTCGCCTGCTTGGAGCGGAAGTGGCGGTAAACGTACACCTGCAGCCGTTTCTCGCAGTACTTCTGCGACAGCTCCGAGTTGGGCACGTTCACTTCCATCAGCGGCTCTTGCATTCCTGCACCACCCCTCGCCCTCATCACCACGCCTCCCCCTGTCGTCCTAGAACAAGCCACAACCGCACCCCTGCCGGGCCAGCACTGCCATGCCCCCCTTAACCGCTGCAACCCTGCAGGTCGAGACCCTACCCAGCGAACCTTTCCTCGTCACGCCCAATGCACAGTCTGCCCTGCGTCCTAAGCCTCTCTGCCTGATGCCCGTGGATGCCCTATAGCTTGCGGCATGCCCACCGCCCCCGCCTTGCCCCAGGTCGTCGATGCGATGAGATCGGCCACAAACGCTTGAGCACCAGTGGTGTGCCATATGTCAAATTATTGCAAGGAGGGAGGGAGGGGGGTATGCTGCATTAGGCTTAACCATGGGTACCTTGAAGTGGCGAGGGGCGGGGGAGGGGGCAGGGGGTTGGAGAATTGCCACTAGGGGATCCAGGGGAAACTAGAAGGACACAAAACGGGGAAATGAAAGCAGGGACAGGGGAGGGGGGAGGGGGGTCTGATTATGTGAGCAACGGAGCTCGAAGGATCGGAATGTTCTAGGGTGTTCTAAATGAACTTCAGCGTCTTATAATGAGATACAGTATGTGATAAAGAATTCACGGGACCCACTTCTGGTTGAGATGAGTGCCCTGGTGGACAGTGGCCGGCACTTACCAACAGTGTAGGTGGCCGTGATCTCGCGTATCATGAGCCGTCCACACCCTTTGCGAATCTGTGGCACCCATTCATCCGCAACGAGCCCGTGAGCTGCTCCGCAACCCGGCATGCACACTCATAGCATCAGGTTCCAGTGAAACTGCCAGGCGCGCGCTGCTGACGGTGGTGGCCAGGTGGCATGTGATTACTCCGAACTTCTTGGCACTGGGCCGTAGCCCCGCGCATGTGGAGGGGCCGGGGAGGGCGCCATGGGGGTTCTTTAACCTCGTCGAAATCGAAATACTGAGAAGGTGGCACCGCAGAGAGTTGGGAGTGTGCTGCGTAACGCTTTTGACGCATTGTAGCTTCATGGGTGTATCGTGTAACACTTTTGACACATTGCAGATTTATGGGTGTGCCGTGTAACACGTTTGACGCATTGCAGTTTTATGGGTGTGCCGTGTAACGCTTTTGACGCGTTGCAGATTTATGGGTGTGCAGTGTAACGCTTTTGACGCGTTGCAGATTTATGGGTGTGCCGTGTAACGCTTTTGACGCATTGCAGTTTTATGGGATAGGCTGCATAACCTTTTGGTCCCACATAGATTCAGAGATAGGCTAAGAGACGCTCTAGGAGTGGCGTGCATATTCAAGGGTGCACTGCGTAACGCTTTAATACAGCATAGATTGAGGGGTGCACTGCGTAACGCTTTAATACAGCAGAGCGCCAGAAGTTTGCCGTGAGGCATTTTAGCATGGTGTCAAGTAAGGATGTTGTGTGACACCCGCTGCGACTGTGAGGTACAGTTCATATCCGTCACCACCTAGAATCGCTTGGGTGTGTGAGTGGATTGACGAGGGGCGCGGGCCGCGGACATTCATCAGGGAGTTGCGCCGAATCGTCACGCAAGTTCTGACGAAATAATCCTCCCCGCAATGGTCGATTGGCGCTTCGATGCAAAGCGCATCTTCGCAGCAGCGCTGATCGTCTGACCACGGCACAAGATGCAGGAAGATCTAACGGCTGCAATCAGTCGCGCCCTTCGACCGCACCACGGCCATATGGCGGTCTGGTCTACAGAGATACCTGCTGCGGCTGTGGGGGCATTGCCATGCACACAGGTAGCAGCGGGGAAGCGCAGGCAGAGAATGCCACGTGGCATGAGAGGGCCTGCACCAGGAGGAAGTCGGTGGGATGAGGCGGATGGGAGAAGATGGGTGACCGCGTCATTTTGGACTCTAGGGCGTGCTGCCTGCTTTGTGCCCCCCCCTCCCTTGCGCCTCTCCACTCCGCCAACCGGACCAAGCGTAGGGGCCGCGCCTCCAGAGATCATTCCGAGAAAGGCCCTTTGCTTTGAATGGGCCAGATCAATGGGCGGACTGCATCTGCCGTCGATTTTCATTCTTGGTTATTGGCTTCTGATCAGACTCCTGTTGCAAGGGCGACTCTCCACTCTCCACTCTCCACTCTCCACCCTACACCTCCACCCTCCACTCTCCCCCTCCACCCTCCACTCCCCACCTCCACCCTCCACTCTCCACCCTCCACCCTCCACCCCCACCCTCCACCCTCCACCCTCCACCCTCCACCCTCCACCCTCCACCCTCCACCCTCCATCCTCCACTCTCCACTCCCCACTCCCCACTCCCCACTCCCCACTCCCACTCCCCACTCTCCACTCTCCACTCCCCACTCCCCACTCCCCCACTCCCCACTCCCCACTCTCCACTCCCCACCCCCACTCTCCACTCTCACTCTCCACTCCCCCACTCCCCACTCTCCACCTCTCCCTAGGATGTAAGCCTGATGGCACGGACTGGTGAAAACAGGTGAACACGCTGCCACCGCCCGCGAAGAGCCCCCTCGGTAGACGCGACCCGCACATGACGTTGGGATCGATTCATGGTGGGTATCATCAACGGTCACGGGCAGAGAACGTGGGAGGTCACTGGGGGGGTTTGTGTCGGCTGGACGTACCACTGCCCAGGGTTTAGGCTGCTTAAGAATGGGGACGGGTCTCGAGGATCTAGCTCCACCACTTCCGGGCCGTTGGATGTCTGCCACTCAGTCGCAGCCCATCCCCAAAGACCAGCACACTGTGTACGGCGCACAAACGGACAGATGCGGACGGTGGAGTGTCCTCCCCATCGTCCCCCCCATGACGGGACCTCCCGTCTCCATCGCACGCGCCATGTCATCCGCCTCCAAGCGCGGGCAGGAGGGCCGGGGCATGTGTCTGGCGCGTCACAGGGTTCACGATTCAGATGAACTTCCTTGCGCCCTTGGGTCTGTGATTCCGGCCTCTCCATTTGGCCTGCAGCTGCAGCCACTGAATCCAACGGCATCCGCACACCAGGGGGCATGCGATGGGGAACGGCGCATGGGGACCGTTTGGTCATTTACGGTCCAGCATTTGGATGACTGCAACGAGTTTACATTTGGATGACTGCAACGAGTTCGTCGTATCGAAGATGCGTTCTTGGAAGGGGGCGGAGAGGGGCGGAAACTCATGCCCCAGATCAGATCTACTTTCTACTTATTTTTTTACTGACGACAGGGGAGCTCCGCGAGATCCTAACACTCGACATGGCAGAGGGAGTCTCTGAAGGGGACAGACAGGGACCCCACGTCACCAGGCCCCTAACTCTTGGAAGGGGACAGACAGGGACCCCACGTCACCAGGCCCCTAACTCTTGGAAGGGGACAGACAGGGACCCCACGTCACCAGGCCCCTAACTCTTGGAAGGGGACAGACAGGGAGCAGCATCCTTGTACAGGGAAACGGAGCCTCTGCATCTTCCGAGGCACCTTTACGTTGCCGGCGCTGTCGGTCGGAGAGCGTTTCT
Organism: Cymbomonas tetramitiformis; assembly: GCA_001247695.2. Lineage (NCBI taxonomy): Eukaryota > Viridiplantae > Chlorophyta > Pyramimonadophyceae > Pyramimonadales > Pyramimonadaceae > Cymbomonas > Cymbomonas tetramitiformis. The sequence continues at coordinate 8,384 of LGRX02021738.1, forward strand.
GATAGTAGGACATCAGGCGCGTGCCCATGCCGGCGTTGCTCAGCAGGAGGGGGTACTCCTCGGAGTGCTCGCACAGGATGACGCTCCCGTTGCCGGCCGTCAGCTGCGCCTTGCTCTTGAACGCCGCGGGGGGCTTAAGCGGCTTGTCCTGCACCACCCACCGCGGGCTCTCCTTCAGGCATCCCCGCTCGCCGGTCAGTGGGGGCCCCGCATTCCTCAATGCCCCCTTCCACCCCCACCCGTTCTGCAAATCCTCAGCTTCCCGCCCGATTGCGCGGAGTCGTGTGACGTGGACCTCTGCCTGCAGACATAATGCTCAGCCCTCCCGCCACCCTGCAGGGCGTGCCACATGGCCGCTCGCCGCGCACCTTGCCGGGTCCTGAGAGGGCTTGCTTGGTGAACACCGGCACCACGCGGCGGCACACAAGGTACACGGAGTTTCCCTGGGCGCTGACCGGCCTGGCAAAGTCCATCTCTTGGACTGCCGCAAACCCGGCCCAGGCCCGCTCAGCCACCCCCCTAACACGCGCTCCCCACCCTCGGAGCGGCCCTTCCTCGAAGATGCTCTTCAGCTGCTACGGGTACACAAGGGAGGGGGTAAGGCTTGGGTCACAAGCTGTTAAGGCTGCATGGTGAAGGGGAAGCCCTGGAGCTGCCAAAGGCTGCATGGTGAAGGGGGGAAGCCCTGGAGCTGCCAAGGCTGCAGCAGAAGGGGGAAGCCCTGAGCTGCCAAGGCTGCATGGTGAAGGGGGGAAGCCCTGGAGCTGCCAAGGCCGCATGGTGAAGGGGGGAAGCCCCTGAGCCGCCAAGGCTGCATGGCGAAGGGGGGAAGCCCTGGAGCTGCCAAGGCTGCATGGTGAAGGGGAAGCCCTGGAGCTGCCAAGGCTGCATGGTGAAGGGGGAAGCTCCTGGAGCTGCCAAGGCTGCATGGTGAAGGGGGAAGCCCTGGAGCCGTGCCAAGGCTGCATGGTGAAGGGGAGCCCTGGAGCGTTAAGGCTGCATGGTGAAGGGGAAGCCCCGGGAGCTGCCAAGGCCATGGTGAAGGGGGGAAGCCTGGAGCTGCCAAGGCTGCATGGTGAAGGGGAAGCCCTGGAGCTGCCAAGGCTGCATGGTGGCGCGAGGGGGTGAAGCCCTGGAGCTGCCAAGGCTGCATGGTGAAGGGGAAGCCCTGGAGCTGCCAAGGCTGCACGGTGAAGGAGGGGGGAAGCCAAGGAGGGTCAAACAGAGAACATAGGGGAATCGCGACGGGGAGAGCGCAACGGGTAGAGGAGGAGGGGCCCGGCGGGGACCTCGGTTGTCCTTGGTGGTATACAGCGCAGGGAGGTCCGCTTCGAGGGACCACTCGCAGAGCAGCTTCTCGGAGCTCGCGTCCTTGCGCCACTTGTCCATGATCTGGCCGAGCACCTCGCGCAGCCCGGCGGTCTTCTCCACCGAGAGCTCCTTCTTGACGCCTCCGAGCGTGTTGATGGCGCACTTGAACGTCTCCGCCTGTCTGATCGTGAGCTGCCGCAGCGCGCTCCCCTCCCCAACGCCTCCCCGGTGTCAGCAGCGCGCAGTGCCACGGAGAAGGGCCCACAGCGGCAAACCGCACCAGTCCCCTGCCCGTTGCTCGCTGTGTCCAGATGAATATTCGAGCAGATTGCCGTCCACACTCTCCCTCCCCGTGCCCGCTCTAGACAGCGACGTGATGGGCGCGCGAGCTGAAGCCAGGTGGCAGAACCGTTGCAGAGACGAAAGCGTGACAAATGACTACGGAAACCGTGAAGGGTGTTCGTACACGTGAAGTGCGAGGGACACTCGCTAATGCGCCGTGCGCGCCCCGACACAGACACAGCGTCAGCACCTGCTTGGGTCTTAGCCACAGCCGGCACAGGGCAGCACCTGCTTCGGTCTTAGCCACAGCCGGCACAGGGCAGCAACTGCTGGGTCTTAGCCACAGCCGGCACAGGGCAGCACCTGCTTGGTCTTAGCCACAGCCGGCACAGGGCAGCACCTGCTTGGTCTTAGCCACAGGCGGCTTGAACATAGCTTTGGGGCGGTGGAAGTTGGAGGTGTTCTTGAGGTACGGCGGCATGGTGGCCAGTTTGAGCGCCGGCATCGAGTGCACCACGCCTCCCGACGGGCCTGACTCCGCCCTCAGACGTTTCGCGCCCCACACCTCATGCAAGTAGAATCCGCACACGCCTTCCAGTCGGCACGTCTAGCCCAAGCTCACAGAACCCTCGCGTGCGCCAGAGGCTGTGGAACCACCCCTCGCGAGGGGCCCCACCCGCCAGCCTCATCGTCCCTGCCGAGTCCAAGCAGCGGTGAACTTCCCTGCTTGCGGATTGGTTGATTGCCCCTGGTATGGTGTATCAGGCCTGATACACCGAGGAAGACCGCAGGATGACTGGCGGAGCATTTGAAGATGAATATGACACTCAGAAAAACCCCTTCTTGCGGTTTTACCTACTGCCACCTCAGGCGCCAAAAACATAACTTGTGCACAATATGCAGTGTATGCACGATGGCCTGAGCCGGATCATATATAGTGTATGCACGATGGCCTGAGCCGGATCATATAGAGCGTATGCACGATGGCCTGAGCC